>CAUYMX010091408.1:0-12603 GCA_963573855.1 Lepilemur septentrionalis | reverse complement strand
GGAAAATCCCCACTGCATCTTTACTTTTCAAATGAGAAAACTGTGCTGTAGAGGAGCTCTCAGAAAAATCTGAAAATCTTATTGGGGTATCTGGTAGCTTGGTGTACTACAAGAGAGGAAGGTAAGTGAGGGCAGGTGTGGGCATGCAGGGGAGCAAGGTAAGTGAGGGCAGGTGTGGGCATGCAGGGGAGGGAGGAAGGTGAGGGCAGGTGTGGACATGCGGGGGGAGGGTAAGTGAGGGCAGGTGTGGGCATGCAGGGGAGCAAGGTAAGTGAGGGCAGGTGTGGGCATGCAGGGGAGGAAGGTAAGTGAGGGCAGGTGTGGGCATGCAGGGGAGGAAGGTAAGTGAGGGCAGGTGTGGGAATGCAGGGGCGGAAGGGGGCGAAGGGCCGTCTGCAGGAGAGGGGCTGCTGGCCCCCCTGTGGAAGTGAGTTTTCCTCTATTTTCTCTTCTCACACAGGATGCGGTTACACATACGTTTACATGTAGCTCCAGGCTCTAAAAGTTGCGCCTTGCTTGGTCTTTTAAAATTTTTTGTCTTTCCTTCAAAAGAAATAAACTCAGTTTTTCTTACGGAAAAAAATGCTTTCAAGTCCTGAAAAGTTTTGAGTGCATGACTATTTTCTCTCTAAAGCTCTCTGTACATATGTCAGAACTGGTTGAATTGAATTTTCCAGGCTTTGGGGGAACAGAGAACTGCACAGACTGCACTGTCATCGAAACTCTTGGTTAATTTCAATATCACGTTATGTGTGGATATTTTTAATTAAGAATAGAAATGCGGCTTGATGATATTCCATTTTGATTAAGATAACTTAGTTTGGATAAGAATATAATTTTGAATTGGTAAAGGTGGACATGGGCACATGGTGAAATGGTCAATTTCTAGCTGTACATATATTGAGGTATAGGAGAAAAATTTTCAAAAGAATGATTTTTTATTCTTTCTAGTCCTTTTCCAAGGTAGAGTCACCGTGTCATATGTATTCCAATCAGGTCACTTTTGAGAGTGGAAGTAGGTGCTGTCAATAATTGTGTTGGGTCAGCAGGTGTTTACCGGACTGTGCCAGGTAAACCAGGATGAAGACCCATTGTATCCAAAGGTTCCACATTTTCTTCTGTATATTCCACGAGAAGCCCAGAAATCCCTGAATTAACAGACACCCATGACCTCTCCACTGCAGGAACGGGTCCTTTTATTTTTTTCTACTCTCTTCCTTCATATTTCCCTATGTCTGCTTCCCTCTGCTGTGAGCTAGCCAGGCTAGGGACCCCAGAGTTGATATGTCTTGGGGACTCTCTATTTTCCTCTCACCTCCCACTGGTGCCATCCATCTGGCGGAGCTCTTCAAGAGCTCTGGCCTAGCAGGAGTCTCCACCCAACAGCCCTGCGGTTGGAGAACACGAGGGTGGGCTGGTCGTGCTCTCTTGCCTAGTCCCCTGGGAATGGCTGTCAGGCCAGTGTCTCCTGGGTGCAAGTCCTGTACCTCCAGGACACCAGGACATTGTTCCTTCTCTGGAAGGGTATTTGGGCATCTAAGTGTCTTGGTTTCAGACAGGAGGGCAGACAGCAGGGCTCTCCCCTTCCCATTCTGTGAGGCTGTCCCCTTGCATTCTGCCTGCTAATTCAGGAGCAGGCAGTCCCTTCACTGGTCTGGGGAATTTGAGGACGGTGGGGACAGAGACTCAGGAGTCCTGCCTCTCTGTTCTGAGAGCACCAGGGCCCGGGGAGGCTGACTTTATCTCCTAGACCATCCCATACAGAGAGGCTGGGGCTGCCTCAGAGCCCTTGCTGAAAGAGTCCCCACGGCCAATTTATGAGTCAGTCATGGCAGGAGTGAGCTGGAGAGGGTCCAAAACTAGGGAACTGACAGACCTTCTCTGTTTCCTCTTGGGTTGCCCATATCTGGATCATTAGGATCACTATGGGAGCCATGGCTGGAGAGGGATCTAGTCCAGAGAAGAATGTCAGGACTTGTGACGATACTGTACAACTTGAAGAACTTGGGGGTGGTTAGTCTGGTGCTGAGCACAAGACAGCTGCTTTCAAACTGCAAAGGGCTGTGGTCTGCAAGAGGGTCTAACCTCCTTTGTGAGGTCCCCAAAGAGTGGTGGAGACCTCTGAGACATGGAAGGTGACCCACAGATGGGATAGGCCTTTTGAGGGAGTCAGCCAAGCATTTCCAAAATAGCTTTATGAATGAATTAAATAAGTTATTTCTCATGGAGTATATCATTTTCTATTTGCTGGGTGCTTTACATACCATGGGAGACTGCTAATTAATTATCCATCTTCCCCTTTTGCCTTAATCCCCTATATTGTCGTAGCAACGTGTCCAGCTAAGGTACTAACTTTTCTAGGCCCCTTTGAAGATAGATGTGGCCAGTGAGTTATAAATAAAAGTTGGGTAGAGCATGTAGAAAAACCCTTCAAAGGGAGCTAACTCAACTGGAAAGCAGATTTCTTTGTGTCCTTCCCTCTTCTTCCTTCTGTCTGAAATGCAAATGTGATGGCTGGAGTTGCTGCAACCATCTTATGATGACAAGGTAATCTTGAGGATGGAAGCCACACACTAAAGATAATATAGCAAAATAAAGCAGGAAACTGGGACATTCCAGGATGCTATGGATCCCTCTTGCTAGTCCTGAATTGCTACCATTAGTTTTCATATTATATGAAGGAAAATCAACCTCTACCATGTTTAAGACACTGTCATTTGCATTTTCTGTTATACGCAGCTGACCTAATCCTGAAACATATGCATTATTTCATTTAGTCATCACAGCAATTCTGAATGATAAGTCTTATGCCCATTTTATAGATCAGGAACTGGAGGGTCCTAGGTGGAAGAACTTGCCCAAGGTCACAGAACTAGAAAGTGATAGAGTTAAGGTTTGAGCCCAGATCAGTCTGACCTCAAGTCCATGTTCTTTTCATGTTGCTGCTCTTTTCACAGATCAGCTAACGTGTGATGGCGAATTCTGCACCAATCCACTGTACAGACCACTCTCACTGTCCAAGCGTGCTTCAGTGCACCAGGCTCGTGTTGCTCTGTTTGACGTTTGACCCAGGCCATCTTGAGTGGAGAAGTGACTCAACCGTTTGTGTCCTTCTGACCTCAGTCCCAGTTCCTTCTGTGGTCCTCCTACCTTCTCCCCTCCCCACATATGTGCCCGCTTGAAATGGACAGTCTAGACTCCACCTGAGTCATACAGCATGAGTAATTCAAAGAAGGCAAGTCATAAGCTGGGTCCCTGTGCCTCCCAAACTCCTAAACCTTGTTTGAATAGTTTATTAGCCATCTCTCTCTCTCTTTTCCAGCTTAGTGGCCACATCAGCAAATGTGGAGATTGGTTTACAGTTTGTACTCTGTGCACTCTTTGAAGTGGAGCGAAAAATTGAAAGGCTTCTGTCAAACCGATTCATTCAGACACATTCAAGATCAAATTAATCTTAAAGCACTATTGGGCTCTTTAATGTTTCTGAGTTTTCCTTTACAAATCTGTAGTGATCTTTATGGCACAATATCCATTTCAAGCTAAAGCTATTGCAAACTTGGAAATATAATTTTTTATATAAAACATTCTGGGATGAAATATGTCATAGGATGGGAAATTAAGAACAGAATGGAGAAATCCCAAACTGCTTAATAAATACAATAAATGCAATCACCTGGAGAAAATTAGCCAAAAGGGCTCAGAGTCCTCACAGAATCCTGTAGCTGGTAGGGCCTTAGAGATCACCTGGTCCAGCCCTCTAATTTTAGAGAGGGAAAACTGAGGCCTAGAGCAGTTAAGTGGCCATCCTGGATCACACATCTGGTTAGGGCAGGACTGGGTCTGGAACCTGAGCCTTTCAAACTCTTTGTTCAGATGAAAGATACTTGCAAAATTAAGCATTTTGGCAATAGAAAAATTTTATCACGAACCTATTTCTTCTTTATCTAAAATTATTTATTAATCTGGGGACCTACTGCTAACATTCCCCACATCCTGAGCTGCGGGACCTCCCCTGTGTCCTACAGCATATACTGTCCTGCGTCACTATTTTGTGCACCCCGTATTGCTGTGACTGTAGTCCCTACCGTTGGGCGTGTCTGTGCTCACCTCCCGTTCAGCCCACTTGGCTCTGGAGGCCTCAGCCCCGTGTTACTTTGGTTTTGTATCCCTCACAGGGGGTAGCCCTGAGACAGTCACATAGTAGACACCCAACAAACGCTTGTTGGCAGAATGAGTAGTGACAACGAAGCAATCTTTGGGTGCCAGTGCACTGTCCTTTTTTCCTGACCACTGCCTGTCAATTCTTCCTTAATGTTTACCCTCCTGCGTCCTTTCCCTCTGCGTTAGCCTTTTGCTGAAGATAACAGTTATTTTGAACCATGGATCCCCTGGGATCCTTCCAAGCTGCTATGGCTCACGCGGTGTTAGAGGTGCCACAGAGGGGTTTGCTGATAGGCCACTGCCAGCCCATGGAGCATCTTTGAATGAATTAAAAAAGGTCACTCCTTCCTTTGGACCACAGTGGTCCAAAACTAGGAGAAATTTTAGCTCTCAGGGGACATTTGGCAATCACTGGAGACATTTTGGGTTGTTACAACTGAGCGGTGCTACTGGCTTCTAGTGGGTAGAGGCCAGGAATGTTCTACGATGTACAGGAAAGTCTCTCGGCCCACAGAGTATTAGCTGGTCCAAAATGCCAACAGGGGTGAGGTTGAGAAACCCTGCAGTAGAAGGAAAACTTTCATATTTAGATGAGGATGAAATTTCAGGGACCAGTTTTTTTTTTTAACCTGATAAACATGTTATAAGATGTTAGCATCTCCTGCACCAAATATCTACTTGGACCAAGGCTGAATACTTCTAGATATTTGTCTTTAGAAGCATCACTCACTAGAGTTGTCAACAGCTCTATTTTTTCCACCTTTGAGAAAGACTCTTCAGACAGAAATCCTTCTAGAATATAACACGAGTCCTGGGCTATGAGGACTGGGCTCAGTCACTTAGTCTCACAGGAAACCCCCTTAAAGGGAAAAAGCTCAACTTACATCTTTGGGGCATGAATCATTGAAACCTCTGCCCCTTTCCTTCTCTAGGTGATACTGTCACCAAATCCCAACTTACACCTGCCCATGCTTCACTAAATAACCGCTTTCTTTCCCTGGTGTTGACATTTTCTTAAAATATGCAAGCTGTTATCACTTCCACCCTACAATTGGGGCAGCTAAGTAGCTCTTTAGAACTCTCGGTAAATTTACCAACCTTTGATTACAGTACTTAACCCGCTTTGCAAAGTGCCTCACCTATATGCTTATTTGCGCAGTTTATTGTATCTAAATGAGGTTTCGCCTGGAGCTGGCAGAACAGGTTATTTTGCTCATTTCTTTGTAAACTTGTATTTCTCAACTCTAGAAGCTCTGGCTCTGCTACTTGGGGCCTTTAAAGATGGCAAAACAAGGTTATAAAGCAGGGTAGTGACACGGTCACACAGCAGGTTAGATCAGATTTCCTCATTTCAGTGTCCTGGCTCATTCACATCACATGGGATGCCTCTAAAAGGGCTCAGTCTTTGTCTTCCAGAACCTTGGGACCCACACAGTTCTGCCTCCTGGAACTCGAAGATGTGGATCTCTCTGAGGAGAAGTAGGAAGAGGTAGATGTACTTGAGGGATAATTCAGGACTTCATTTCAGAATCAAGAGACTATTCTCCACCTCAGCCCTCACTTCAGAGGGAATCTGCATTAAATCATCTCTTGCCCACAGCTGCAAGTGCTTCTGAATCAGAGCCCTTCACTTCCCCGCCTCTCCTCAGCAGAGGCGGCCCCGCCACCCACCCATGGGAGGATGCTCTCAGCGGGGTCCCTGGGCTGCGTGGAGTGACCCACAGAGCCTTGGAGAAGGAGGGGGCTGTGGAGGCAGCCCACCCAGCCTCACTTTACAGGTGTCCTCACCACTAATGGACACTTGTTAAAACCCACAGAGTGGTTTTCTTCTGGCAGTCACTTTCTGTCACATTTATTAAAAAATAGGACACCACATAATGATATATATATATTTTTTTTAAGGCAGAAAGCATGCAATAAAGATTAACTTAATTGTGGCGATGCTTTTAAGGTTTCATTTCGCAAATTAGCAGTACAGGATGAACCGCTGGAAGGCAGGCACCTGGAAGGTATTTGACGTTCCCAGGGGAAAGGAAAATGCAGTGCAAATCTAAGCAGGAAAACTTGGGGGTGTCTCTCTAGGCTCCTGTTCTGGAAAAGCCTAAAATCAATGCTGGGACAGGCCAGTCTTGGTGGCTCCTGTAGCTCACACCTGTAATCCTAGCACTCTGGGAGGCTGAGGTGGGAGGATCACTTGAGACTAGCCTGACCAAGAGTGAGACCCTGTCTCTACTAAAAATAGAAAGAAATTAGCTGGACGACTAAAAATATATAGAAAAATTCCCAGCTACTCGGCAGGCTGAGGCAGGAGGGTTGCTTGAGCCCAGGAGTTTGAGGTTGCTGTGAGCTAGGCTGATGCCACGGCACCCTAGCCCGGGCAACAGACCGAGACTCTGTCTCAAAAAAAAAAAAAAAAAAAAAAAAAAAAAGGTCGGGACAAATTGGTTAAGAAGTTAACTGTGCTTTCTGTGGCAGTGGGTCTATTCGAAAAGAATGGATGGAAGGCATTTCCCTCCTCTGGAGAGGGGGAAGCCAGGGCCTCATAGCCTAGAGGTCTCTGCTTCTTTGGCTTGGGGAGATTAAAGTGTCTGTCCGCATCTGTGCTCCCCGAGGTGGTGAGGGTAGACTAACTGGGTGAGGGGAACTGCTCGACTAGAGGGAGAAGCGGGTTCTTCGTGGCTCTGCGAGGACGCTGGTGCTGCAGGTTCCACACGTGGTGGGCCTCTGTGCCCTGCTTGGAAACTGAAGAAGTTGGGTATGAGGTGGGCTGCCTGGGAGCCTCAGGAGAGATCCCTGGAAACATCAATCCATCTGCCTCCCGATTTTGCCAAGGGCTACGGGCCGGCCCGCAACCTCTGCCAACATAATCTCTGCTGCTGGTTTGACAAGGCATGGTTGGCTTATGAAAATGCATCGTGGGCATGCAGCTCACATCTCTTTGAATATCTTCCTTTTCCTAATCAAAACCCAGAGACGTATTTTAGCTGCTTAGAGGCTGAGCAGAAGCACTGACACTTTAATCTGGAGCCACGGTACGTTATTAGCCCTCCGCTCACCCTTTCATTCATTTGCTTTTCTTGCAGAGGAAGCCGCCTGTACAATTTTTTCACTGAGGATGATAAATGGGCCTGGCGTTTCCCACTCTCATTTTTCGCATGGTCTGTGAACGCACTTGCATTTTCCAATTTTCAGATATAACGTGTCCAGATGTGTATGAGTGAGAAGGTGCCAATGTTCCAATGAGCCCAATTTTCTTGGAGAGGATTTTGCAATAATATAAATATGGACCCCAAATTGTGAAACACACAGGAAATACAACAGAGTTTTCTCTCTCATTAAAAGAAAGTCACAAACAGCTCATTTTGTACGTTGCTTTGATCCTGTTTCCCCTTCCAACAGGGGCCTGGTGACAATGGAGATCATTTTGGCAGCTGAATCTTCCCTATAGCCATGTTGTATCTTGTACCTTTTGAAACTCTTTTTTCCTTGACAAACTGTCCATGTGCCTTCAAAAATGCCGGCTGTGGTGGTGCATCTGTAAACATGCGGTGGAATCCCTATTACAGTATGCAAATGCCAGCGAGCTCCAATTTTAAGTAACTGGACTCCCGAAAGGTTGCGATCACTTTTGAGCAAAGGGCTTGGGGTACTAATGCTGAAGCACATAGACTTTATATTACAAGAGTGATATAACTACTGCTTTTTTATGAGAGCAGGAAAAAGGCACAGGCTTACTACTGCACAGACTTTTCTGCTGGGATATGGAGAAATGATTCAAAAGCAAGTGTGGAGAGTTTTTGTGTGTAATCAAGTAGGAGGCCGCCATGCAAGGATGAACACAAGCAGTTGAGAGCAGGGTTTTTTTTCCCCCTAGATCTAAATGGGCAAGAGGAATGCATTGTTTTGGAGATGGATAAAGAGCAGCAGAAGACGTTTGCATAAACCTGAACTGTGGTGAGCTACAGTGAATTCCTAGTGGTGATGTGTTAATTGTGATGGTTGTAAATAGGGACCATCTGTTTTGGAATTATTACTAGAAATGCAAGCACATGCCCTATCATTCATGTCATTTACTACTTTTTTTTAGAAGGATCAAGATGATTTTCAGTTGCATTTACGGGGATCAAATTAAGCTGATACTAAATCCATTTAGTAATGCTAGAAGTGGTTTGGGGCTCTGCCTAATGCTTGTAGGCATGTAAAATAAACATTATGAATGCTGACAGGGGGCCATGATATATTTTCGTTTAAAGTTCTATATAGCTATAAATTGTATTGGCAGTTTCTTCTATGTAGCAGACATACGATGAGAGAACAGAAACTCAATGACTGTGATGGTATTACCAGAGATTTAAAAAGAGGAGGAAGCTTAAAAATGAGCAGTTAAAGATGAAATCTCAAAAATCTTGAGTTTTTATGGGAGTTCCTTTTTCTTTTTTTTAGCATGAGAGAGAGAGAAAGAAAGAGAGAGAGAGAGAGAGGGAGGATGGCAGGGAGGGGGAGAGAGAGAGAGAAAGAGAGGAGGAAGGACTTATTAAAACATACAAGCCAACTCAGCTCAAACTCATTCTCAATACATATAAATAGTGAAACATTTGTTTTCTGGCTTTCCTCCAGTCTCCCCTCTCTGAGTACTTTGGAACACCTGAAATTTAGGTTATTGATTATCTTAAAAACTTGAGTCCATATTGATATGCTCACCCCAGGGTCAATTACAAAAGAATCTCAGTGGGTTAAAGCATAAAACTGAAACTGTAATAACTGACATTAAAACATTAAGAAGGCTGGATGTGGTGGCTTAAGCCTATAATCCTAGCACTCTGGGAGGCTGAGGTGGGCAGATTGCTCAAGGTCAGGAGTTCGAAACCAGCCTGAGCAAGGGGGAGACCCCATCTCTACTGAAAATAGAAAGAAATTAATTGGCCAACTAAAAATATATATAGAAAAAATTAGCCGGGCGTGGTGGTGCATGCTTATAGTCCCAGCTACTCAGGAGGCTGAGGCAGGAGGATTGCTTGAGCCCAGGTGTTTGAGGTTGCTGTGAGCTAGGCTGACACCACGGCACTCACTCTAGCCCAGGCAACAGAGTGAGACACTGTCTCAAAAAAAAAAAAAAACAAATTAAGAAGATAGATATGTAAAGACGCCCATAGGTTGGGGTGCCCAGGTCAGCTGCCTGGGGTAGGCAAAGAATTCTAAAAACAAGATTAGACTTCAGGGACAACTTCCTGCCCGTGTCATTTGTGACAGTTTCAATAGGTCACCCAGAGGGTGGTAAAAGGATTCTTCTTGAACAGGAAAATGAACTGCCCTATTTCTCAGAGGAGTTTAGGCACACTTGTTCCTAAGAGATTTGAAATGGACTAGATGACCCCAGCTGGCTCAACAAATCCTTCCTTCAGTGTCTGCACCCCTTCTCTTGCTTCTCCATGTGAGCACTGCCCAGAGCACTTCCCGTGATGGTGGGGATGTTCTCTACCTGCCCTGTCTGGTGTGGTAGCCGTTGGCCACATGTGCCTATTGAGCACTTGAAATGTAGCTAGTGTAACTACAATGGAGATGAACGTATTTTATTTTAATTAATTTAAATTAAACAGCCAGCACAGGTCCAAGTGCTTGGTATTGGTACTGGTATTAGAATAATGTTTCAACTAAAGACCTTTTGATGAGTCAGCCATGGGAGGATTTCAAAGGACAGTTGATGATGTGGTATGAGGAGGACTGTGTGGAGGAGGAGGGTGGGGCCATGGCATGGCCAAGAGGGTTCACATGGGATTAGAATCAGCGAATGGCAGTGTCTGAGGGAGAAAGCTTCTGGGATTCTGTACCTAGAAGAGTCCACCAATGCAGCAGGCAAGGCCCCTGAGTTCCCATGGGATGTGAGGGCTTCCAGGCTATATAATAAATCACAGACATTGTCTTTGTTCTCAGGTATCTGCCAGTCTAATCAGAGAGATGAACAAGACAGTAAAGAATAAACCATTGACCTAAACACAAGCAATCAGTATTGTAGGAGACTGGGAAAAGGCTGGATTCCAGAGACTGTACTGGAGGGTAAGGTTGTTTCAAAATGTGGTGTTTACATGAGAAAACTTCTTGATGAACAAGAATGCCATGCTCTTTTCTGATCAGGGGGTGAGCTGGGCCAAGATTCATTCTTCTTCAGTCCGAGAAGGTGAATCAGGTGAAGAGGAAAAGGGGGGGGCCTTGAAGGTTGAATGAAGATTATGGGGTGAGGTTAAAAACATCTCAGATTGAGCCTTTACTCATCATGTAAATACTGAATGTCCAGCACTGCATAGGCACCATTCGTGCACACAAAGTACTGGACAGGGTTCTGCATTCAGGGAGATTATGACAAGGACTGGCAAACCAGCCCAAGCTCAGCAAAGATAAATAGCAATACGAAGCAATCCTCTAACAAAGTGCTTAGAGGGGCAGAGCCAGGGAGACTCCCAACTTCAGAGCAGGAGAGACTTTTGCGGGTGTAGCCAGGGTGCAGCGGGGCTTGGGCTGGGCCTTGAAGAGTTTGCCTGGGTAGAAAGGAGGAGGGAGAAGAGAAAACTGTTTGGAGGGGACCTCCAGAATGGCTGGAGAAGCTAGCAGTTTGGACATTAAGGTGGTCACTTGGTGTGCTTGACACAGAGGACCATGGAAAGTCAGAAACACAAGGTTAATGAGGCAACCTTGGAAAATGCATTTTCTTGGCAAATACAGAGGTGTTAAGACAGCCTGAGGCTGGGGGCCAGTGGGGAGGGGTTACTGCGGCAAAGTGAGGTGTTTGCACACTTGAGCAAAGGCTGTTTCGGCTTGAGCTGTTTGCCATGTTGAATGGCCTGAAAATCAAACTGCTCAGCTCTGACAGCCACTGTGCACCCCTGGAAGCACAGTCTGAAGTTCATTTTATAAGTGCGTCGTCGCCCAGACCACTGCAGAAATTTCAGATAGGGCTTATGAGATTAAACCCAACATCTCCTTTATGCAACTGTTCATAGTAATTGAAAGAAGGATTCTGAAACCATGGTTACCATAGAGGACTAAAATTAAGATCAAAGGTGATGATTTCGAATCCAAGGAAGCAGAATAGGTTCAAGCTAGAGCTCACATTTACGCTTTGTATAGGCTATCTGATTATCTTTGGCAAATGCATCCTTTTGTGAAGCAATCTCAGGAGCCAGCAGAGTGGCTCCTGCAGCCTGAAGCTTAGTGCAGAGCCTCAAATCCTGCTAGGCTAAAAGGAAACTAGGTTTTTGGAATGCGTATGAGATTTAGACATGATTTTTACCTAGGCTGATGGTTCTTGTTGCCCCGGGTGAACCTAATTGGGAGAAAAGCTTGGAATCTACTGGCAAACATTGTTGCTGTAAAAAAGAAAAAATCCCAAAACATTTTCCCAAGAGATTCAAGAATAAAGATTTTCCTATAAGGGCCCAGTTCTTCAAGTTGTTCTTTTGGGCAGGCATTTCTATCTTGTACTTATAACGAGGGTCAATGCGGTTGTAGAGTGTCCTAGAATAGGTGGCAGGAAGCACACAATGGGGCTAGTTCTCATTATGCAAGGGGGTGCTGGCCGGGACGGGATGCTGTGGTTGGCTACAGAGAGGAAGAGTTTGGCCTCTCCGTTCTGAATGAGCAGAGCAGTTCCACGCAGGAATCCCTCATTCTTCAAAAGGAATGCAGTACAAAACAATCCTCTAGTGAAGTGCTGGGTACCTTGAGAATTCTCACCATTGACCGCTTTCCCCCAGTACTGGCGTGAGGCAGTGCGCAGCTTTCCTATGTCCCCTAAGAAGCCATGCCTGCAGCCCGCCATGAGGGGACCTCTCTGTGCATCAGACACCAGATCCAGGAGAGAATCCAGGGTGTGAGATTCTACTGTGCGTGGGGTGGGGTGCGCAGGAGAGTTGAACCGAATTAAACAAAAGGCCTTCTTAGAGGAAGATGGCTTTCGGTAAGAGCCTCTGAACAGGAGGAGGAAAAGGTAGAACTGGAAGAATTCTTTGTCCCCTTTGGGTAAATCACTGTAATTAGAATTTTAAAACATATAGATTTAGGTTCCTCCATATCAGAGCTCAAGTGGTCTCTTATTTATTTATTCATTCACTCATTATTTAGGAATGAACGAATGAGACAGAGTCTCACTCTGTTGCCCGGGGTAGAGAGTAGTGGTGTCATCACGGCTCACTGCAACCTCAAACTCCTGGGCTCAAGTGATTCTCCTGATTCTCAGCCTCCCAGAGTGCTAGGATTATAGGCGTGAGCCACTGCACCCAGCTGGTCTCCTTATCTTTTTAAGACAATTTTTTTTGTGTGTGTGAAATACAGCACACATTCAGAAGAGTGCATAAAATACAAAAGCACAGTTTAACGAAGAGTTAGAAAGTGAACATCCGCGTAACAACCAACCAGGTCAAGAAATAGGACATTGCTAGCATCCTGGAA
>CAUYMX010091407.1:0-16361 GCA_963573855.1 Lepilemur septentrionalis | reverse complement strand
CACCACCATGCCCGGCTAATTTTTTCTATATATATTTAGTTGGCCAATTAATTTCTTTCTATTATTAGTAGAGACAGGGTCTCGCTCTTGCTCAGGCTGGTTTCAAACTCCTGACCTTGAGCGATCCGCCCGCCTCGGCCTCCCAGAGTGCTAGGATTACAGGCGTGAGCCACCGCACCCAGCCTCTCCCCTCTCTTTTGCCTCATCAATTTCCCCCTTTATAGTTGATCATTTTCATCAGCATACAAACATCTGTTATATCCCCTACTTTAAAACAACCAACCAGAAAACACATTGGGGTTCCTCAAAAATGTCGACGTAGAATTACCACATGACCCAGCACTTCCACTTCTGGGTATATACCCAAAAGAACTGAAAGCCCGGGCTTGAACAGATGTTTGTACATCCATCCTCAAAGCAGCGTTATCCACAGTAGCCAAAAGGTGGGACTAACCCAGTGTCCCTGAGGGACCAGGTGCGGAACGTCTGTGCAGCGGGATAGGATTCAGCCTTGTAAAGAAAGTGTGGACACAGGCTGCAACACGCATGACCCTTGAGGCCATTCCACTGAGAGAAGTGAGCCCGGCACAAAAGAACAAGTGCTGTAGGAGTCCCCTTCCCTGAGGCCCCTGGATACTGGAACTCACAGAGACAGAAAGCAGAATCGGGGTGCCCGGGGCTGGGGGGAGGGAGAAGTTAGTGTTTCACGGGGACAGGGTTCCCACTGGGGAAGATGAAAAGGCTCTGGAGATGGCTGGTGACGGTGGCACAGGGTGATTGTACTTAATGCCACTGAACTGTGCGCTTAAAAATGGCTAAAATGGTAAATTTTATGTTATGCATATTTTACCCCTCACACACGCACAGAAAAACAAAACATAAACTCTTGACCTCACGTCTCTCTCCAGCTGCTGCATTTCTCTCCCTGCTTTACAGCAAAACTCCTGGAACGGTTGTCTGTAGTCGCTGTCCCCAGTTCCTCTCTTCCCATGCTCCCCTGAGCCCACTCTAATCAGACCTGCAGTCCCGGCTGCTCCCCTGAAGTGGCACGTGTCAAGGTCAACAGTGACCGCCTCCTTGTTAAATCTGGCAGCCCCTTCTCAGCAGCAACTGACCCAGCTGGTCACTGCCGCCTCCCAGAACACTGCCTCCCGGGCCTCCTCCTCCCTCCCTGGTTCCTTCTCAGTGCCCCTGGCTGTGTCCCCTCCTCTCTTGAGCTCTCCTCATTGGTGCCCATGAGCTCCAGCCCTGGCTGTTTCACTGCCTGCACTGCTCCCCGGGTGACATCAGCTCCATATTGCCGTGGTATTGATTGATTGATTGATTGAGACAGGATCTTGCTATGGTTGCCCAAGCTGGCCTTGACCTCAAGCAGTCCTCCCACCTCAGGCTCCTGAATAGCTGGGACAACAGGCGTGTGCCACCGGGTCCTGCTGCCCTGGTGTTTAATACTGACGATATATTACACTGAGGGTGCCCATTTTTACACCTCCAGCCTGATCCCTGCCACGAACCCCATTCCCAACTGTCTGTCGCTTTGACATTTCTACTTAGGTGTCGAGTTGGCGTCTCCAACTTGACAGGTCAAAGTCTAACTCCCATCTTCCCTGAAACCTGCTCTTGCAGCGGACTTCCTCATTGCGCACAGCCAGCCCCACCCTCCTAGTCGTTCAGCCGAAATCCCAGCGGGACCCCTTTCCTTACACTGCACGTGTCATCCATCAGGCTCTACCTTCAGAACCTGATGCTTCCTGAATCCAACCACTGCTCGCCACTCACCTGCTTCTGCCCTCGTGCGCCTCCATCCAGGGGACAGAAGGCTCTTGTACGAGTGCGATTGGACCTTGTCACTTTTCTGCTCAAAGCCTTTCCCATTTCACTTAAAGCAGAAGCCCAAGTCCTTGCATGGCCTGGAAGGCCCTCACCATCCACACCCCCATTTCCTCTCTGACCTCATTCCTCTACTCTCCCTGATGGCCCTGCAGAGGCCACCCTGGCGTCTTCACTGTTCCAATCACACCTGCCTCAGGATCTTTGCACTTGCTGTTCCCTGCCTGGAACAGTCTTCCCCCAGGTAGCTGTGGGGCTCCCTCCCTCGCCTCCTTCAGGTCTCCTCTCCACTGATACCTTCCCACCCTGTTTAAAACCGCCCCCGAATGGCCCCCTCCCCAGCCCCTGGACCTAAATTTGAATTATTCAATATATACTTGTGGGGGTAGGGAGGCCCAGATTTTGTAAGCTTCAAGCTCCCTCTTTTCTGATTTATTTCTAACACTTACCACTGTCTGAACAAAGATTTATTTTTTATTTGCTTTATTATTCATCTCCTTCCATTTAGAACGTAGGCCCCGTGAGCGCAGGGCTGTCTGTTCCGCTCACTGCTGTGGAGCTTCGCGCAGTGCCTGAGAGAGGTACCTGTTGAGTGAATGCCAACGGCTGAGTAGCTGCGCTCTCCAGGTAAGTTGGCCCTTCGTCCTTCCCCAGCCCCTGCCCCTCTCCCGCCTCCTAAGTGCCTCCTCTTGCTCCCCCCAGCCCTCCTCAGGCCCCTCTGTGCGGTGCTCCCAGCCACCCAGAGTGGTGGCTCTTGAAGGTCCCACTTTAAGCGATAAGAACCTTGCTTTCCCTCGGGGCTAGGAATATGCTTAGCACACAGGGCACGTCATTGCGAGCTGACCTTTACCATAATCCTTAGGATCTTTACATCAGCCTTCACAGAGCTGACACCTTGGGGAGGGGCACAGCAGGCGTTGTTTCACCCATTTTATAGTTGAAGAAACTGAGGCCTGGTGAGGTGAAGCCACCAGCTTGTGGTCTAGTTATACGTGGCATGGCTTGCTGAGCTTTCTCTGGCCACAGATTAAAAAACAAATAAAAAACCATATCTACCGCCGTATCATCAATGTCTCCATTAAAGCTCCTGTCAGTCCCTGACCAACCGCATCCTTTGAGCACTTTAGCAGGAGGCTCAGGCCTTAGCCCAGACAACAGGGGGACCCACATTAGTCACACCAAAGGAATCCCTATCTGGATGACTCTAGATCGGGTCGGTGCTGGGAGTGTGGAAGTTGACTAAGAGAGACAAGCATCACAGGTGGGCGGTCAGGGTGTGACCACTGGCAGGTGCTGTCCTGGGGAGTCCCAGCCTCCCTGGGGTCTGCAAAGTAGGCTGGAATCCAAGTGACCTCCTGCCCCGCACTCTTCACAGGGTCCCACCTCCAGCCCCTACATGTTCTTCCTGAGCTCCTAATAAATCAGAATCAGGAAGGGCCCTAAGATGGCAAAACAGGCCTAGCTCCTCCCCGGGAACCAGCCGGGCAGGTTTGCTGGTGCCAGCGTGGAGGGTAGGGGAGCAAGTCAGCTCTACGAACAAATGGAGCTGACGAGTGCCCGGGCCTGTGAGATGGCTCTGGGGAGAAGCCAGATAAAATCAGGCCTGGTTTGATCTAGGGCTGACCAAGGCTGGCTCTCGGGGTCAAGTGGGTCAAAATGTGTTTGAAGACGGGCTGGTTTGGGGGCTGGATTTGATAGGACGTTAATTACTGGTGGTTAGAAACAATTTCATCAACCACCAAGGAAGATGCGCCAGAGATTTAAGAAATCAAGAACACCTGGGGAGCTTGCTTAAAAAGAATACATTTTTGGATCTGTAAAATCAGGATTTCTAGAGGTTGGGGACCCAAACTTTATTTCTAAAAACTCTCTTTGATACTTGCGATACTCAGAGCTTTGCTCCTGGTCTTTAAAGAACATGTCTTTGGTCCAGGCACAGTGGCTCACACCTGTGATTCCTAGCACTCTGAGAGGCTGAGGCCAGAGGATCGGTTGAGGTCAGGAGTTTGAGACCAGCCTCAGCAATAGCGAGACACCGTCTCTACTAAAAATAGAAAAAATTAGTTGGGCATGGTGGCGCACACCTGTAGTCCCAGCTACTCGGGAGGCTGAAGCAGGAGGATTGCTTGAGCCCAGGAGCTTGAGGTTGTTGCTGTGAGCTAGGCTGACACCACAGCACTCTAGCTCAGGCAACAGAGCAAAATTCTGTCTCAAAATAAATAAATAAATAAATAAATAAATAAATAAAATAAAGAACATGTCTTTGGAACCCCTTCAACCTCAGAGTTTGCTACTTAGCTGTGTTTCCTTGGGAAAGTGACTTAACCTCTCTGAGCTTCATTTGCTCCATTTGGAAAATGGGGATAACTCTACTTACCTCTTAGGGCTGCCATTAGGAATACATGTAACAGGCAGGCCAAGCGTCAATTTCAGGGCCTGGCACAGAGAATGTCCTCCAAGGGTTAGCCACCACGCTACAATTATTATCCCAGCAGGACCCTTTGGGATTCTGGGATGCACAGGGCAGGCTGAGGGAGTTAAAGGTCAGGAGGGGCTTTGCCCCTGTTCAGACTCCCCGGTGTTGGGAATGAGAGGCTCGCTGGGAAGGCGAGTGTGTCCTCTAAGCACAGTGTGCTTAGAAGAATCAGGACCGAGGGGCCGAGGCTGAGCCCATGGCAGGGGCTGCTCATTTCTGGCTACTGACCTGGCCACTACGTCAGGGCCTTAGGCTGATACAAATTATAAGAAGCACAGCAGAGATTTATGGTTAAGACCTTGGGCTTAAGGGCTCAGAGAGTTCTGAGTTCAAGTTCTGCTTCTCCTAGTAATGCATGACCTTGGAAGGGAGGCTCAAGAGCCTGAGCTGGGAGGAAGGACAGCACCCCATGGTCACTCTGGCAGGCTCCGGCGTCAGCCAGCTCCGCTCTGTATCAGACCTGTGGCCCTGGGCGAGTGCCGCGACCCCCAGAACCTCAGTTTGCTCAGTCTGGAGATGGGGATATTGCAGGTGAAGTGCTCAGCGCCCTGTCCGACCCACAGAATTGCCTAAGTGTTGGTTATTGCTGCCACCAATCCCTTCTCTGGTGAAACCTTCGGCTCGTAACTGGTTTGGGCGCGTAATCGCCACCTTTCCCCTCATTCTCAGTCCTGTCCACCTGCTTCGCAACCTGCGGCTTTCCTCACAAGGCCTTCATCGGGGTTGGGGGCACACTGGGCCCCTGGACTGGGCTTCCCTCCCTCTTTCCCCAAAGTGTCCCCTTCTGAGCAAAGCTGGAGTGCGGTGATATTTGGTGACACTGCCTCTGTGACGTCAGGTTGCCCGGAGATGACCCCTGTCAGTCCCCAGGATGAGAATGCAGGCTGTATTGCGTTAGTGTTTTGAACTCTGTAGGTGCCGATGATAAATATTTCTTAGTAGGGTTTAACCGGATATGATCAAACAAACTCTGCCTGTGTATACACTGTGTCAGAGCTGACCTCTGTGGCCTGCTCTCCAACACCATCTGGCCACGCCCTGAGAAAGCCACATCTCGCAACCACTCGCTCCTCACTGCCCCGTCCCTTCAGACTCCGGGGAGGCCGGCTGCCAGAGAGAACGCCCTCTTCTGTGTGGGCTAGGACCTGGCATTCAGCCAGTGGCCTGGCGGGTGGGGACCTTCCCAACAAGGCCCTCCCAGGGCAGCTTCCTGGGGCTGTCGGGTGCATCTCTGAGCAGATGCTGCCCCCCTGCGGCCGTACCCACTATGACATCTGGGAGAGCTGATCGCACAGAGAATTGGACCCAGGTGATGCTTCACTTCCAAGTATCCTCTTTGGGTGCTCAAGATTGGCCCAAAGTGCAGTCGGGTTAAGATTGTGTTTGGGTGAAGCTCTCATCCTGCACCGAGAATCCAAGTGAACACAGCACATCACCACCCCAGTCACTCCTTGAGCAGACCAAATCCCTGTGTGTCCTGGGCCCGCTAAGTTCTCCACCTCTGGGCCTTTGTAAATGCTCTTTCCCCACTTGGCCGACTCCTCCTGTAGAGGCATCCACGTCCCTCCCGCTGGGAAGTTTCCCCAGTGTCACAAATTGGCCAGGTGCTGTTCATACGCACTTCTGTAAGCCCATGGCAGCCCTTTGTCAAACTGTGGTTAGTCCCCTGACTCCTGCTGGCAGGTGAGCACTGTGTTGCAGAGCCCCAGAGACTATGGCTCCCCAGCACCTAGCACTGAGAGACTCTCTGTGGGAAGAGGGAGACAGGCCACCTCTCCACGTGCGGAACACAGGGTGAGGTAGGGGAACCTCCAGGAAGGGACCACTTGTCCTGGGCTCCCCCCTACTCTGAGCCTGGAGGCCTGCCTCCCCTCCTCCACCATAACACAATGTGGTCCAGGTGAGGCACTCACTGGCTCGGGCGAGGTGACAGCAGGGTGGGACCTAAGAAGCATGAGTGTCAGAGCCCTCAGAGGCCTGGTTCCACCTCTAGTTAGCTTGCTAGCTCCCACCCAAGACTGAAGGGAACAGGGCTGGAGCCACATTCAATTTGGCGAATCCTGAGCGTGTGTGAGGCACCGGTGGGACATGAAACTGACAGTCTCGTACTCAGGGCATCCAGTGTGATAAGAGCCTGATGCAAAGCCTCATGGTGTGAATCTAGGCCAGGAGCCAGGCAGACCTGGGCTCTGGTCCCAGCCCGGCCACTGATTCGCTGTGTGACTTTTGACAGGTTGCTTCCCCTCGCTGAACCTTAGTTTCCTCATATGCAAAATGGGAACAATAATGGAACCAACCTCGTAAGGTGGTTGTGAAAGACTTTTGACATTATGATGTGAAAGTAGCAAGTAGAAGAAATGGTAAGGAAAGCCCAGAAATGAGAATGCCTGCTGTCCGGGGCCAGGGTCCCAGGGGCTTTTGAGGTGAATCTAGAAGGACAGATAGATAGTGTCTGAGGTCTGGCAGGGAGCCAGAGCGTGGCCGTGGGTCGCTGGGGGAACGGGCTGCTGTCCAGCCGAGTCCTAGCAGCTGAGTCCTACGCAGTTGCTCCCCCTTTGGAGGGGCGTCCTCGCGGCTGGGACAGTTGTTCCTCATCAAATATTCACGTGCTCACCCTCATTTCCCAGCCTCCCTCAGGGGCGGTTTGGGCCACATGGCTAGTTGTAGCAGAGTAATGTCTGCCAGATTTGGGGGAGTCAGTCTGGAGTCGATGTGTTTCTCTCTCTTCCCCTGCCGTGGTGACTCTGGTGGCCACATGTTCTGGCCGTGCAGCTACAAAACAGAGCAGAGCTACCAGACCCTCATCAGACTTGAGACAAATAGCCCTCTGTTGTGTTCAGCCACGAGACTTGGGGGTTGTTTGCTGAGGCGGCTCGCTGCCGACTGCCCGGATGAACACAGTGCTGCTGTCGCTGGCACTTCACAGAGGCCAAGTCAGGGCCCGTGGTCACACAACTCAGAAGTGGGAGGAGCTGGGACTCAAACCCAGGCCCAACTTGTAGGGCTGGTTTTTAGAAACTATACTTCCTTCATCTCCCCACAGGCTGTCCTTAAGCACTGCCATCCCACCCGAAATCTCATGAGAACACCCAGCAGGGACAGGGCCAGAGGGCAGCTGGCGGACAGAAGCGCTGAGCCGGCCCGGCGTGCAACGCTGCCATTCTGGATTGCTCGGCTGCTCTTCTGCTGTGCTGAATATCCACGATGGCAACACACAATGAAGAAAGGTTGACAGCTCAGCCTTGCTTGGCAGAGAACTGTAACTGGACACTGGAACCCTTGTTCCACACACCGACTGCCAAGGGAGGAGTTTCTTCCCAATGTCACTATGGGTCACTCTCAGCTCGTACCTGCTTCTCCTTGACCCACAAAGGCAGTATGCAAAGCACAAGCTTCAGAGGCAGCCTTGGGCTCAAATCCCTGCCCTGCCATTTACTGCCATGTGTGACCTTGGACAGATCACTTTGCCTCTCTGAGCCTCAATGTATTCCTCTGTAAGATGGGGACAGTAATGCTGATTCCTGGTAGGATGGTGTTAAGCATCAGAGATGATGGACGTAAAGTACTTAGCACAGTACCTGGCATGTGTATGCCTGTTTTAATCCCACTCCGGCTATGACTGGGGTGATTGGAGAAGACAGAATCAGTATACAGACATGTTTATTGACAAACAGGATACACATACCCCCGCATGGGTGTTTCTGGGACATTTCAGGAATCTTGGAGCTGGGAACACCTCTTCCTCCCTGCCCCCTTCTTCTCTAGGCGGGAGGTTGGGCTCTCTGGAAAAGAGCTTCTGGCATTTTCTTGCTAGAAACCCTGTAGGTTTGCTGGTTGGGCTCTCATGGCTTCTCATGTCCATACCCACCTGCCCCTCTGGGCCACGGACAAGGGGCTGTGAGCCTCTGCTCAGTCATTCATGTCCAGACCAAATTCTGGATACAATTCCTTGGTGGTGACACCTCGAATCACAGCTAAAAGGAAGGAAGGATGAATGTCCAGAAGGAGTATGCCAAAGCCCTGAGCCAGTGTCACTGCCCTGACTCACCAAGGACCAACATCTCTGGCTTCAAGCCAGTGCCCACACCTGCACCTCACCTAATCGGCCAAGGTAACCTCCTGCTACTTCTTCCAGGCGGCTCCCTGGGGGCCTGCTTGGCCACCCCCTGCTCACAGCCCACACCCGGGCTTCTCCATGCCCTGGGCACTATATTCAACACTTGGCCTATGAAGACTTCTTAAGCCCTCACCCCATCTTGCAGAGTAATGAAACAGAGCTTCCCTTGAATCTATTCTCCACACAGAGCAGCTACAGTCATCTGCCTAAAATGTAAATTTTGTTTTAGAGACAGGATGTTGCTCTGTTGCCTGGGCTAGAGTGCAGTGTCAGCACCATAGCTCACTGAAGCCTCAAACTCCTGGGCTCAAGCGATCCTCCTGCCTCAGCCTCCTGAGTAGCTGGGACCACAGGTGCAACCACCACACCAACTAACTAATTTTGTTAGTTTTCGTAGAGACAGGGGTTTCACTATTGCCCAGCCTATTACAACTCCTGGCCTCAAGTGATCCTCCTACCTCAGCCTCCCAAAGTGCTAGAATGACAGGTGTGAGCCACCTTGCCCAGCCCTTAAAATATAAACTGATGGTATAACCCAAGCCTGCTGAAAACCCTGGACCCAGCATGGCCCACGTGCCAGCCCTTGCCCGTCTGCATCCCCTGTGATGCTGTTCCTCTTCTGTTCTCCTGCAAAGACACATCCTTTTCTCCCTGGGAAGGGTCCTCCTCAGAGGTCTCCTTTGACCACCTTACCTCCCCACACCCACACCCTGTTCATGCCTCAGTATCCCCTAACCTCTGCCCTTTGTCTCCTTCATGGCACTGAACACAGTTTCTTTTTTTTTTTTTTCTTTGTTTTTGAGACAGAGTCTCACTCTGTTACCTGGACTAGAGTGCTGTGGCATCAGGCTAGCTCACAGCAACCTCAAACTCCTGGGCTCAAGCCATCCTTCTACCTCAGCCTCCCGAGTTACTGGGACTACAGGCATGAGCCACCATGCCTAGCTAATTTTTTCTATATTTTTTTTTTAGTTGGCCAATTAATTTCTTTCTAGTGATAGTAGAGACAGGGTCTCGCTCTTGCTCAGGCTGGTGTCGAATTCCTGACCTTGTGCGATCCTCTGGCCTCAGCCTCCCAGAGTGCTGGGATTACAGGTGTGAGCCACCGCGCCCGGCCTGAACACAGTTTCTAATTAATTTTTTGTGTCCATTTACTTACTAACTGTTGCCCCAACCCCAACAGTAAAACATAAGTCATGTGAGAACAGAGATCTTCAAGTGCCTGGTTGACCAAAGTATTCCCAGCACCCTGAAGGGGGCCTGGCACAGAGCAGGTGCTCAATAAATATCCACTGAATAAACAAGGGACAAGCCCTGCTCCAGGTCATATAGCTGAAGTCACAGGTTTCAAGGTGGTTGTATCTAACAGGAGCTTATGCTCTTAACCACTGGGCTGCACTCCCCTCACATTTCTTCCTTCTTGGGCCTTGATCACCTTCCTCTCTTCATCCACCTATATTCCCTCCTCCTGTCTTCTCATTCCCCTCCTCTGGGGCCCGTTCTCCAATGAAACCCAGAAAAGACCTCCCTGCCACGGAATCCTGGACGCTGATTTCTGCAACAAGTGTCGAAACTCAGGCAGCAACTGGACAGACAGCCCCACCTCTGAACACTATCACACAGGGTGCCCAGCACCTGAGCTGGGCTGGGACTGAAGGGTTTGTACAAGGCCATCTGTGCATTTCTTTATCTCCAAGGTGGGCTATCCTAGCCAGCCCAGACACAAAGGTGTCTGTGCCTTGGCTAAAGCCCTGTGGATAGCAAGATTTTGTTCAAGGAGGAGCAAAATACCCATTTAAACCACAAAAGGTTGCCCTTGCACTTGCTGCCTCTTTTGCAAGTCAGCCACCTGAGGCACGGATGGTATCTCAATCACTCTGAGTAGGCCCTGGAAGACTGGGACCCTGAGTCCTTAGTCTAGCAGGTGGGTGAGCCCTGCTCTAACCTGCCTGCAGCTCCAAAGCTCCAAAGAACGTAAGCAAAAAATCCCAGAACTCAGGTAAGAGTTGTACAGCTGCTTCGCTGGGTGGCCAGGGAGACCAGAGGCTGGTAAGAAGAGGGCTGGGGCATTCCAGGAGTGGGGCAGCTGAGAATGGGGGAAAGCTGGCAAAGGAGAAAAATATAGCACCCCCAGGGGAGGGGAAGCCCCCGAACCCTGCTTGCTCCTCTGGAGTCCTGCTGCTCACCTAGCTTGCCCAGCAGCATCTGTCCTACGTCCTTGATGTCATTGTACTCATGGAGCTGGGTGATGTGGTCCTCCAGTTCATCCACACGGTAGCCTCTGTGATGAGTGGTGGAGAGAGAGGGAGAGATACCACTGTTAACAAAGCAGTGAGGACCCCTTGTTCAGACAGTAATGAGCCATGTGTTTAATAAACATTCCCTAAGGGCCTAATAAACATTCCCTAAGGTGCCAGGCACTGCGAATATAGTGATGACAAGACAGACCATGCCCTCATGAAGCTTAAGCAGGGCAGGGGATCTGCCCAGCTCTCACTCCTGGCAAATGTACCCTGTCCCCTGGGACAGGGGGTTGAGGTGAGTCCGCAGCCACATTGGTATTATGTGACCTTGGCCACAGCCGAGGGACTCACAGATGGGCATGTGATCCAAACAGTCAGGCAAAGTCCCTCAGGTGTGAAATGCACATTCCAAGGCTGCTCAGTCTCTGCCCTGTGGCTGGACCGAGAGGGAACTCTAGGAGTTGTGGGAGAGCCAGCTTCCTCTACACACGGAAAACCCCACCTGCAGAGAGAATGGAGTCTGCACAGATGGAAGCAGAAACAGAGAATGCAGCTCCAGGGAGCCTGGGAGAACGACAGTCTCCATTCCCAGCACCTTTCCAGTTCCCAGCTCCCGCCCAGAGAGGCTGCTGAGACAACAGAACCCAAAGGCACTGTTCTGTTTCTATGCTAAGCTAGTGCAGCTGGGCGTCAGTCACTGGACACTAACAAGTTATCTTAACCACGCTGAGGAACGGTGAGGCTTACTCAGATATTAACTGGGAGATCTCCTTGTCCAGCATGTCCTTCTTCTCCCTCAGTTTCTGAATGTCAAGGTGCAGAGACTCCTCGCTAGTCCCATCAGCCTGGCCAGACTTGGGAGATGGTCGCTGAGCGGCAGAAAAGTCATCAGCCGGACTGGCAAGTAAGTAATGCAGAGCCTATGTGTTGTCCCCCCACAGCCACTCCCCACTTCTGCTTTGTAGTCCCCACCCCATCTCCAGAATGAGAGTTCATTTCCCAGCTTCTCTTGGAAGTAGATGTGGCCCTATGACTACGTTCTGGCAAGTGGCACTTAATAACAAATGGTGCATGCAACATGTGGAACTCTTTCCAGGGAGAAGTCTTCTTTTCCCCGGACCTTCCTCCTTCCCGCTGGCCAGAATGTGGATGCAGTGCCAGAGCTGACAGCTGTCTTGGATGACAAGGCAGAAGCTGCACGTTGAGGTCATGGTGGAACAAGATAGAGGCCTGGGTCCCTGATGACTGTTTAAGCCACTGTTATTTTGCTACCAGCCAAACCCAATCCTAACTAAAGCGCTTGCCCTGGCCCCCAGTCTGACCCCAGAGAATCTGCTCCAGGTCCCCTTCTTGGGTTCCCTTCTCAAATCGGTGATATCACTGGGTTTATAATTGGATAACACAATGCTTCCCTAGGGCTATAATTCATCTTTGCCCTTTCTGCCTCTAAAAGCTGCAAGGCCAGTGCCTAGTACACAGCTAATCTGCAGGAAACGTATGTTGGATGAACTGTCTACATGTGATACAATGGAGACGTTGTTCCTATTTTTAGGTCAGTGGTTTGTAACCAGTCACTTAACAAATAGTGAGTGAGCACCATCTGCCAGGCACTGGCAAAGGCTCCAGGGGCACAGCAATGAATGAGACAGCAAGCCTGGCCTTCTGCCTCCATGGAATGCGTGGCCTAGCCCCAAAGAGAAATACCCAACCATTATGTTCTTCCTCCAGATATCTCCATTTAAAGCTCTACTCACATGTCCCCTCATCAGAAAGGCCTTCCCTGAGTACCCTGTCTAAAATGGGAATGCCTCAGTTGGTCACTATCCCTTTTTCCTAATGTTTTACAGCATTTCATACCATGTGACATGTTATACATTTCATCATATTATTTTCATTTCCCACTTTATATCACTGGAGGGTAAACTCCGTGGAGAAAGGGACTTTGTTTTGTTCACTGCTAATTGCGCACTGTCTGCAACAGTACCTGTCACATGGTAGGCACTCAGTAAATATTTGTCGAATGAATGAATGAATGATAAATAACTGATCAACTAATTATAAGTCTGAAAAGTACTTTAAAGTTGAAGTACAGCGTGCTAAAGGAGGTCTAACAGAGCAACCAGACTTAGCTAGGGGCAGGTATAAGGCTTATCTAAGGAAGCTGAACTTTGAAGGATGAGTAGGCATTAGCTTGGCAAAAAGTGCAAAGAAAGTATTGCAGAAACAGGGGACAGAGAGTCAGCCCTCCTTATCTGTGGGTTTCACATCCATGGATTCAACCAACCACAGACTGAAAATATTTGGGGGGAAGAAAAGGTAGTTTTGTCTGTACTGAACATGTGGACTATTTTTCTTGTCATTATTCCCTAAACAATAGAGTATAACAATTATATCCAAGTGCCCTAAGGCAGGAGAGAACACCGGTTGGAGGGAATGAGAGTGGTTTCCACGCAGGTGGAATGGCTGAGTGAGAGGACAGTGATATGACAAGAACAAAAGCAACCACGCGTGGTGCTGCTAGAGAGGAGGAGAGGCAGAGCCCACCGCGAGAGCCTGGGGTACCGCTGACAGTGTGAGGGCGGCTGGGGAAGGAGCTGGTTTGTGGTCCTGGTTAGGATGCTCAGTGTAGTTTCAGACTTGGCAAGTGGGAAGACAAAGATATTCCGCAGGTGGCTCTGAGTGTCCCTTGAAAGGTCAGGGCTGGAGAGAGATGGGAGAGTCATGGGCACTGGGGTGAGTTGAGGGTGTGGCAGTGAGACCTTTGAGGGGGTGTGTTGCAAGAAAACAGAGGCGAGAGGAGAGCAGAACCCTTGCAAATGCCCATATTTACCTAAGGAGCAGTGGAAGGCAGAGAAGCCCACCAAGCAGGCAACGAAAAACAGGGGCAGGAGGTCAGGAGGATGCTCCTGCAAAGAGGTCCGAATAGGAGCTCAGGCTCCACAGTGCCACTGCTCTGTCAATACCCTCCATTCTGCCACTTCCTGACTGTGAGACTTAATCTCTCTGGTGTTAGGTTTGTTCCAGGTGGGAACCCAAAAAGTATGTATAGGACAGAATGTGGTTAATGCAAAACTTAGGCTTGTAAAACAATAGCCACAGGAGTCTGGGGAGTCCCCGAGCTTTGCAGATCTAATGGGCAGCTGCAGCCAGCGTTCCTTCCCCCTCCCTCCCTGATGGAGATGAGGCTATCCCTCCCTAGCTCTCCTGATAAGAACGACGCCAGAGCAGAAGGATGGATGTGACCAGGGCAAAGGGGTCATAGGACTTGCTTGTTTGAAGAAGAATTTACTACAAACAGCTGTTCTGCCCACCGTCTTCTGCTGTACGCGAACTGCACGTAGCAGGAAGCAATTCTTCACCTGCCAGTTTGGCCCAGAAACAAAGAACTGAACAGGGCAGGTGGGAGGGGGTTGGCTATCCGCGTTTATAAAAACTCCCACTAAACCCTCTTCTGTGCTCCCTCTCTTTCTGGACTCAGCCCACTCGCACCCGGGTGGATAAACCAGTTATGTTGCTCCCACGTAGCCTGTGTGTGAAATCTGTTCTTTGGGTCATTCACCCTTTCATCTGGAACTCAGAGGCCTCGCCTGTAAAATGGGAATGCCAAAGTGTCTGCCTCTAAGGTTGTTGGAAGGATTCGGCGAGATGATGTATGTAAAGTAAGCTGATTGGGACAAAGTAAGTGTTCAACGAAGCCTTGCTTTTAAAGGGGGAAGAATGAATTAGCACCGATGAGAAAGGCATGATCTGCACAGTAAGACGCCACAACAAGGTCAAAGACTGGATGCTAATGTGCTCTCAGAGAGAGGCTCAATCAGCTGGATGCTTTGGCAGACTGGTGGCTTGCCACCTGTCATCTGGGCTCAATGGAAATTATCCATCAGGCCTTGCTTTTGACCTCACCACCTCTGGGGGGCCCTCCTCACATGCCTAAGTCTGAGCTTCCCCTGTCCCCCTCATAAAACCCTGCTCATTCTGTCCTGGAATTTTTTTTTTTGCCTGTTTATCCTCCAGCTTGTAGTTCCTGGCGGGCAGGTGCTATCTGGCACACACCTGCATCCCGGCAGTTGCTTAATCAACGAACAAACACATACCAAGTCTTTCCGGATCTAACTTGAGAGTGGTGGTGGAGGAAACCCCATCTGGGGATGAGAGCAGGAGGCTGAGTTTTTGAGGTGGTTTTCCAGAGAAGAGGAGAGACTACTGGCAGCTAAAAGGAGTGGCCAGTGTAAAGGCCAAGTGTTTTCCTGACAGGGAACCTGTGGGTTTAAAGGCAGGGCTGGGTGAGGGGAGAAACCAGTGAGCAGGAGAGATGGCTGGCGCTGGAGACGGGGAAAGGCACCTGAGGAGGCAGAAGGAGGGAGGCGTGGGGACGGGGAGGAGGGTTGGCCCTGGCCAGGCCAGGCCAGCACTTCTTTGAAGACTGGAGAGCAGGAGAAAAGGGGAGAGATTGAGAAATGCCCTGGAGGTTCTCAGCAGAGTAGGTCTGCTGTTGGGATGGAGAGCAGCGCTGGGAGCAGCAGTGATTTACACGATGGAGGGTGGGGGACGGGGGCACGGACATACTCACAGGGGATCGGAAGGTCCCGCGGTAACTTCGGTTAAGTCCGGGTTCAGTCCTGGAGAGGAATCCGAGGGGAAAGGCTGGTTGAACCGAGAGCCTGCTCTCAGAGGAAAGGGGTACTGCGAGGTGCCGGAGGAAGAGTAGCTGAGAAGTAGGAGTGCCCGGGGCTGGACCAACCTGGGAATGGGGCAGATACACTCCCAGGTTCAGGGAAGGGACGCTTGAGGAAGGGGGGTTCTGAGAGGGGGAGCGCCTGGAGGACTGGATGGGGATCCCTGGAGGTGATTTCTGGGACCAGAAAGTCGGGGCGGGGCTGTGAAGAGTCAGGAAAGGGGCTGTGAAATGATGCACTTTCCCCCTGCTGTCCGTTCCTCGCCCACCTCCTGAGCCCTGGGGTCCGAGGCCCCCGAGTCGAGGGGTTCAGTAGCGCGGGAGGGTCCAGGGAGGGGGCCGGAGAGCGGTTTCTCAGGTCCATCAGGTAACTACAATTCTTTGAAGGAGGCCATGAACGGTCGTACTGAAAGCTGCGCGCGCACCCAGGGAGAGCCGGCCCCGCCCCCCGCTCCACCCCCCGCTCCACCCCTCCCTCCCCCTCCCCGGAGTGGGCGGGGACAGCGACTGCCCACGTACACTGCTTACATTGTGACGCCACTGCATCTCCGGGACCTCGCGGCTGCCTGGCCACGCCCCTTTCCTTTCATCTTTCTCATCGACCAATGGGCTGGGAGCATTTGGGCCACGCCCACGTGTGTTTCCCTAGTATTGCCCTGGTACCGCCTGTTCTGGCTCAGTTGCACTTCTGCGCGGTAGCGAGCGGAAGCGATTTTGCAGTGGTTGAGCGGAAGCGATTTCGCAGTGGTTGTCGGGATCTCATGATGAGTTCCTGTAGATCCCGTATTTACCCTCCCCCCCACGGGATGTCGGAAGAAACCCGACAGCAAAAATTGGCCAGGGCCAGGAGAAAGGTAAAACGCGCCGGGTCGCGGCTCCCGACCCAGCCCGAGGCTCCCTCCCATGGCAGGACTATGGCCACAGGCTGTGCCACTCCTGAGACACGCAGGGCTATCCCCACCGGGCCCCTTGACTCCCCTCATCAAAGTCTTTTCAGACAGCCCCGCCCCCTCAGCAGCC
>CAUYMX010091406.1:0-19185 GCA_963573855.1 Lepilemur septentrionalis | reverse complement strand
AAAGTAACATTTTGTGACAGTTAAAGTTCCACACTTATGGTTAAGCACTTATCAAATTCATGCAACAAATTTGTGTTGGCTAGAGATCGTGGTTGATATCTGCCATTCTTGATTTCCATGCTTTTTTTTTTTTTTTTTTTTTTAGGTGAGAGGAATATGCTTTAATGAGCTATTGCACAGAATGGTGACTATAAGAAATAATAATGCATCCTATATTTCAAAATTACTAAAAGAGTAAGTTTTAAATTTTTTTACCACTAAATAAAAGTATGTGTGAGGTGATGGATTTGTTAATCAGTTTGATTTAATCATTCCACAATGTAAACATATATCACATAGTACTCCATAAATATATATCCATGCTATTTTTTACTGCCAAAATAGTGGTATTTTGTTGGTGAAATACCCAAAACTTTCATTTTTAAACTTAAAAAAACTAATCTAAAATATATCTGGAAAGTTATATAAGGCATTAAAATTTTAATATGAATAATTTAGAAAGCATTCTTCTCTCCCACCATTAGTGGAAGAAAATGACAATGAATGAAGCAAAGACTCATTGTTATAGTAGCTTTCACTCTGGGTCAAAGATTGCAGATAGAATATGTACAGGATATAGTGTTAAAACTGATACGGGTCCCTCTGCAGTGGAGTCTCCACCTACACAAGACAAAATACATGAAGAAGGAAAACACCAACCACAATAGCCTTCTTTGAAATGCAAATTATAGCTTAGGAGGAATAAAAAAAAACAGTGCGTTTCCTAAAAAAAAAAAAGTTCAAAAAGATCTCAACATATTCAAAGAAAGGAAGAAATTGTTTGATGACAAAGGAGTCACAAGAAAATATTTGGAGTTAACTCACAACTAGCTGCCCTGCTGTGCTTTCTGCTATGGGGTCCAGAAAAGCCATTGTATCAGCTGGAAAATTTTGCACAAAACTCACCTGTCAACAACTCCATGATGGCACTATTAATGCACTTTGGTTTTTTTTCTTAATATGTTACCTTTTAAAAATATCTTTAATCATTTAATTTCCAATTTTAAAATTAGATTTTCTTACTTTTTATAAAATTTCAGTTCCTTTTTTGTGCTACTTCATTGAATTAATTTTATCTGCTAATAATTTAAAATAGTATGAACATGTTTATCATTTACATTTTATTACTTTTACTTCATGTTTTATAACATATTTACACATTTTTGTATTTGAAATCAATTATGTATTTGGTTCAAATGTTCTGTTTTTCTTGAATTCTGAACATTTTTATACAACAGAGTGTTAAAGATATTTAAGAGTTACATGCATTGAAGACTGCAATGTTCATGTGGGTGTTTTGCCTTGGTGTTGTAATCATTAACCGCCTTTATGTGCCAGGCACTATGTAGATACAAGAGAACAGTAATGAGTAAGATCCTTAAGAAGCTTGTAGTTTGAATTTATGGTCAGTTTCTTCTATTCTTCCTCAAACTTTGAAATTCACATATATGAATTACTGTCAGATTGAGACAAAAGAAACCTCTTATAAAAATCAGTCCAGTGGTTTTGACATTATGCCACAGGCAGCATGCAAGTCCTGGGGTCTCCCTGCTCCCCAGTGCAAACATCCATGCTGGATGCTCTTTGAGAAGGTGTTGAAAAGCACTAATTTGTTCCAAAATTGTCTCTGTTTTTGTTTTCAATTGTGGATGTGAAGCTAGCATTGGAACAATTAGGAGAGCCTATGAGATCTTAACATTTAAGAGAGCATCTTGGTGACGTTTGTAGAAATAGTCATGCTAGCAATATCAGGACTAGCAACGGAAAGAGACAGAGCAGGTAAAAGAAATGCTGAATCGCTTTGCAATCAGGACCAGGGGTGACCATCAGGTGGGCAGTTTATCAAACATTTGGAATTGGATTTTTGTTTTTCCTGGGAAGATTGACTTGGGTTATGGAGTGAAAGGAAAAAGCAGCATGAAGGAATGTGAACGATAACAGGAGAAAGCATTGAGGGAGAAAACAGGTGCATGTTGAAAGGAGTTTTGAAATTACTTAAACAAAGCTGGGGACTATTTTTCCCAGTTTGTAGCAAGTACAAAAAGAAAATTAAAAAGACAATATAACAAAGAGCATGCCACATCCCACCATCAAATGCCTCAGCCCATTCCTAACTCTGCAGGCTAGAGTCACACTGCCCCCATGCAACACTAAATTTAGAAAAACACAAAAGAATAATCATAGGAAGGTATGTCTTGATTAACAAAAGATATAAATTAAAATTTTTTGCATACATTTCTATTTCTTTCCAGCAACAACAACAACAAAAATCAATGACACCCATGGTGTGATTCCCAGATCATTTACCAAGTAAAGTTGGGCCATTTGTTTTGGTTAATAGAAAACAATGATTTTTAATCAACACATCAAAGTGGAGACATAAACAAGTGCTTCTAGAACGTTTACTTTCCTTAAAAGTTTAAACATTAATCTCCTTAAAACTTACAGTTCTAAGGGCGGCCGGCCCCTCGCCAGTCACGCAACGCACGTTCCTGGGGAAACTGGTGGTGCTAAACCATTCGTAGACCACCTGCTTCTGGGTAGGGGTTTCTATGTAGCAGAGCAGCTCCCTCGCTGAGATCTATTGAAAGTCAGCCCTTGACACAAGGATTTGTAAAGAAAAAAAAATTTTTTTAAATAAATAAATAAATAAATAAATAAAAATGAAAAGAAAATTTAAAAAAATAAAATACTTATAGTTCTACATTATTTATCTTAGATGCTTGTTATTTTTCAGGGAGAAGATATAAGCATCTCTAAATATCATCAACTCTAAATTTCCTGAGGTCCAAATTCATGGAACCAGTACCAAAAACACCGTTACTGTGTGTAGTATTGATAGTGTGCGACAGGCCCATCTTGGGGCATACATTCTACCTAGAGAAACAGACAATAACAAGTCAGAGATTAAATATATATTATATCAAGTGGCAACAAATTCTATGGAGAAAAGAAAAGAAGGAAAGGGGTATTAGGAATACAAGTGTTGGAGGAAGCTCTTATTTTTAATAGCATTGTTGGGGAAGGGAGAATTTATCCATAAATGCCATATAAGCAGAGGCCTGAAGGAGATGAGGGAGCAAGACACATGAAAATTATCTAATGGAAGAGCATTCCAGAAGATGCAAAGGCCCCGAAGCAGAGTGGTCTGGATTTGCTTAAGGAAGCCAAGAGAGCAGTGGACATGGACATGCACTGCCTAGGCAGTCGGCAATAGCTTCTGCTGGTCAGCTCCTTCACCGTGCACCTTGGCTGCTGAGAGCTGCCTCATGCCAGGTCACACCCTTCTCAGGACAACACTCCTCCAAATGGCTGAAGAGGAGTATAAAAGCGCAGCCCTTTGGCCTGATGGAAGACAACTCCTGCAAGCCCAATATGCCCTTGTGCTCTGCAGCTTTGTTGGGCTGACTTCACAGTGCGACTTCCTCTTTTCCCCATTCCGCCTTAGCCCACTTCTTGAAACAGTTGCTGATCCCTGTAAACACCCAACGCAACAAATCCTTCTCAGCATCTGCTTCTGGAAAACCAGAGTAAGCAAATGAGAGAGCTGGTGGAGATGAGGCCAGAAAGTGATCTGGGACCTTGACTTTAGCTTCTTCTCTGACAAAGGGCTCTGGATGATTAGGAGCAGAGAGAGCTGCCTTGGTCTTATTAGCACTTGAAAGGACTCCCCCTGGCTGCTGTGTTGAGAATAGAATGGAGGAGGACCAGGGTAGAGCAACAGCAAACAGCACTCATGCAGGCAAGAGAGGATGGCTTGGACCTGGCAGTACTGATGGAGCAGGGGGCGGTGAGAAGTTGGTAGGGGGAGACTATGGGTATATTTTGAAGGAAGAGCCCACAGGACCTGCTGATGAACTGGGTGTGGGGTGGAAGAGAGGAGAAAAGTCAAGGATGACTCCTTGGTGTTGGACTGAGCTACTAGAGAAGTACGGTTGCCCAGGACTGAGGCAAAGAAGATATGGAAGAAGGAGGTTTGCTGGAGAAGACTTGGAGATCGATTTTGGACTTGTGACAATTGAGATGTTTTTTGGACAGCCATGCGGAAATGTCAGGAAGACAATAGAATATATGAGTCCAGACTTCTCAGAGAAGTCTGATAGGGAGATGTAAATTTAGAGCCATCAGCGCATGAATGGTGTTTAAAGCCATACGTTGGGAGGAAGCGTGAGTCTAGAAAGAGCAGCAAAGATGTCCAAGGACCAAACCTTGAAAGTCATTACTCATAGTACCCTTCTCACTACTATGGCAAACACATTCTGTGATGAGCAGGGGTGTTCATAGAAGAGACAAGTAGGTTATGCAATTAATGGTTTCCATCTCAATTTTGAGAAGCTTGTTCTCAGAAGTCTCATATTATCTTTCTCTTGAGCTATGAGCATGAAAAATAAGTTATTTCTACGTGGAACTAGCCTTTATCAGACCACTTTTTTCTCATGTCCATGACTGACAGATCAACCCAATGCCCAAAGCATGTAATCAAACATGCTAGCTAGCGAAGGTAAAGAGGAACTACACCAAGACAGAAGGGACTGTGCATTTCTTTTGCTAAAGAAAATAATTCAGGTTTACAAAGTAATTCAGGCAGTAACAGCATCTACCACTGGGAAGCAAAGTCCAGCATTATTAATCAGCATAGTTTTGACTCCTCATCGACGATACTTTTCCTTAAAGCATCATACCCACAATAGATCCCCTAATCTTGATTAAAACAACCTTTGTCAACCAAGTCACAGTTTAATTTTTGCTGTCACTAGGAAAACTGAAGTTGTAGGATGCCTGAAAATGACTTGTCTTCTACTTTCAATGATTAAGCAACTAACATTAAGAAAAGTGACCATAGAGCTCCAAGAATCCATTCTAATTAAAACAAAAAAGCATGAATCACACATGCACATGTAAGTTTTTAATAGAAATCTTTCTTTTTCTTTTTATGCTTGCAGGAGAAATCCAGGTAAAAGCTAGGTGTGAAGGCATGTGCAAAAACAGTAAATGAGTTTGTTCAGTGTTTCTCAAACGTGATGTGCAGATGAATTACATGAGATCTTGTTAAATGCAGATTCTGATTCAGTAGGATCTGGAGTGGGGTCTGGATTTCTGAAATTTTAATAAGCTCTCAGATATGCTAATGTTGCTGGTTCACAACCTCCAGTAATAATGCTTTAGTTAACATTATCTGATGAGAGGGTAAATGGACCAGGTGGCAGAGAAAAAACCCTGCAGACACTTAAGCTCTCTGGAAGAGCTTGAACATAGGTGCACATTCACAGAGAAGGAAGGCTTTTGACTATAAGCAGAAAAATCTGGAGTCATTCCTGTACAAACCTGAGAAAATCACACCATTTTAGAGGAGAAAAGGTCAAATAATGATTGAAAACCATAGACCATTCTGTTATTATAAAATGGTACCTAATTATATAGAGGTTTTCTATTTCTTTAAATTTCATAATCTAACTTAATTTGTACATCCTATTTAAAGGTAATGTTTATGCTGTTTTTAATAGCTTACTTCAGTGCTTTTTTTAAAGAATAATTAGGTGAGGATGCCTTTTCATTTTCTGTGATTCAGCTGTCTAAGTAGTTCGCCATCCTGGCTGCACATTATAACCTGGAGAGCTTTAAAAGTACTGATTTCTGGTCCCACCCCCAGAGAATACAATTTCATTACTCTAATGATGGGTTCTGAGCTTCTATAAATTTTAAGCCTCCCCAGGTGATTCTAAAGTGCAGCCCAGGGTGAGAACCGATGAATTTAACCAAACCTAAGAGAACTTGTGGGCTCCATGAGACTTCAACCCAGGAAACATCACCCACATAGAGGTAGAGCAGCAGCAGGAAATGACTTCTGGAGACTGCTCTTGCAAACTCAAACTTATAAAGTTATAGCAAACATCATGAAGGATTAACCAAATCCTTTGATCTCAAAAACTTCTAAAAACCTAGTCACTTCTCTTTCCCTTTTCCACTTTTCCAAATCAAAAGCTTCAGACAGATTATCTTTAAGCAGGTTTCAAAAGACTCCTACTGAAATTAAAATGTTGGTCCCAGCAGCTATCAGAATGAAACCAATATGAAGAACTATTTGTGAAGTATCAGAATTACCTATTGATCCTATGGTGCTTTTAAAATATACAGGAGGAAGGAAGGAAGGAAGCAGGGAGGAAGGGAGGGAGGGAGGGAACAGTAAGCTCCTTTGATAAAATATTCTGTTTTTTTCTGTGAGCCAATTTTGAGCATAAATAGTCCAAAAGAGTGGTTTTCATGGGCACCAATGTCTGAGTCAAAAGGTGAAAGGACAAATTAAAAAATGAAATGCTTTTTCCTTCAGACTTCATAGTCCACCCTGAACATACATCATGAAGATGGGACATTGGGAGAGGGTCCCATAGAGGTGGGTTAGCTTAATTTGCTGAAAGATAAGATCAAGATGAACTAATAAGACCTCATGTAAGTCAGTTCCTTCCCCTCTGTTCTCCAGTCACTGACAGGACTCCTAAATCCAACCAGCCATTTTAGAAAATGCATTCTTCCGTACAAAAGGGAAATTTAGCAAGAATCAGTAAATGCTCAGGGCAGATCTATCCCACTAACCGGAAAAATAAATCACCTTTTATGTATGAGGGATGGCACAGTTCTATGCCATTATCTTTGGTTCTTCCATCTGCTAGCCAGGAAAACAAGAATTTTGCCTTGTTACAATGGAAAATCCAATGAAAATCTAAAATGTAACCTGCTCTCCTTTCTCCTTGATTTTTTTTCTTGCTGTGGGGAGGGGTGGGAACGGTTCACAGTCAAAGTGTGGTATGGCAAAGATTGTCTAAAAGCAACCCTTGGAATTCACTCCAGGTTTCCTGGACAAGAGGTCAGCATGTACTATGAGCTCCCCTCTCTCACAATGGGAGGGTCTGTATTCAGACTCAGCTTCCCATAACAGTGCCCCTGGCAGAAGAGGCAGCAAGTTCCCAGGGGCCCAAGGCACCTGGTACTTGGCAGTCAACTTTTTAGAATACTTCCTAAAAGAAAGTCTGGCACCTGTTTTCAGACTAGCCAGCATCCAAGTAGACTCTTTTTCCCTCCTCTGACAAAGTCACCATCCCAGTTACCTATAAAAAGGGGACACACTGTAATCCTAGCACTCTGGGAGGCCAAGGTGGGAGGACCACTTGAGCTCAGGAGTTTGAGACCAGCCTGAGAAAGAGAAAGACCCTGTCTCTATTAAAAATAGAAAGAAATTATCTGGACAACTAAAATTATATAGAAAAAATTAGCTGGGCATGGTGGCACATGCCTGTAGTCCCAGCTATTCAGGAGGCTGAGGCAGAAGGATTGCTTGAGCCCAGGAGTTTGAGGTTGCTGTGAGCTAGCCTGACACCATGGCACTCTAGCCCAGGCAACAGAGTGAGACTCTGTCTCAAAAAACGGGAGGGGAGACATATGGGGGGCAATAGCCTTTCCTATAACACCAACTTACCATGTGCCCAGCAAGCCTCTCAATAAATGAAAAGAGTGCCCCCAAATCCCTGTCTTTTCTTGTTGACCCTAGACTATCTCTACTAGGCCCCCTCACAGGTCAGCTGGCAGATGGATGATGCAGGATGGCCTCACCTGCAGGTCTGGCAGTCTGCTGGTTTTTGACAATGGTGCCTCAATTCTCTTTCACATGACCGCTCATCCCCGCTAAGCTGGTGCATTAGCTTGCTGAGGCTGTCATAACAAAGTACAATAGGCTGAGTGGCTTAAACAATAAAAATGTATTTCCTCATTGTTCTGGAGACTACAAGTTCAAGGTCAAGGTGTCATCAGGATTGTTTCTTCTGAGGTCTCTCTCCTTCACTTGTAGATGCCATTTTCTCCCTGCGTCCTTACATCGTCTTTCTGTGTCTGTGGGTGTCCTAATCTACTGTTCTTATAAAGACACCAATCATATTAGATTAGGACCTACCCTAGTGACCTCATTTAACCTTTTTTGTTTGTTTTGTTTTGTTTTTATTTTTTTTATTTTTTTTTTATTTCAGCATATTATGGGGGTACAAATGTTAAGGTTATGTACATTGCCCTTGCCCCCTACCCCCCTCCAGTCAGAGCCTCAAGCCTGACCATCCCCCAGACAGTGCACATCACACTCATTATGTATGTATATACCTGAATTACCTCTTTAAAGACCCTTTCTCCAAATATAGCCATGTTCTGAAGTAGGAGGTTAGAGCTTCCACATATGAATTTGAAGGGGACATGATTCATCTCATAACAGCTTGCATGGGCTCGTTCATATCATACATAGTCTCAGGGATCCAAGCACAGCAAGAGAAAAAGTCCCAATACACAAGTGCTTTGTAAACCTCTGCCTATGTTTCATTTGTTTAATTTCCACTGGTTGGCCGGGCGCGGTGGCTCACGCCTGTAATCCTAGCACTCTGGGAGGCCGAGGCAGGTGGATAGCTCAAGGTCAGGAGTTCAAGACCAGCCTGAGTGAGACCCCGTCTCTACTACAAATAGAAAGAAATTAATTGGACAACTAAAAATATATGTAAAAAATTAGCCGGGCAGGGTGGTACATGCCTGTAGTCCCAGCTACTCGGGAGGCTGAGGCAGAAGGATCGCTTGAGCCCAGGAGTTTGAGGTTGCTGTGAGCTAGGCTGACGCCACGGCATTCTACAGCCCAGGCAATAGAGTGAGACTCTGTCTCAAAAAATAAATAAATAAATAAATAATTTCCACTGGTCAATGCTAGTCTTGAGGCCAGAGTCAGAGTGCAGTGGCACTACCAAAGGATGTGAATGGAGGCAGGGGGATAATTTGTGACCCTTTTTGCAGCCTACCACATGTTGTGATAGAAATAGCTAAGAATTCACCTATTCTTGCCCTTGGAGAATTTCCTCCTGGTAGAGATAGAATTTAGATATCTCTTGCCAGAAACAGAATTTCCAGTATAATGACATTCATATTAATGGACAATGACTTACCACAGTGTCAATACGAACAAGTCATGCAATCTCCTTATAAAATTCAAAAGGCAATCCTCATCCTTCCCTTCCTCACACACACCTTATGAACTCAGATTTGAAAACTCTTTGGAGGAAATGCTTTCTATCAGTCCTTCAGTGGCATATGTACTAGACTGGCCAGATTTTAGTTATCTGAGCTCAAGTAATGTGGATATTTTGAATCAACATCAAGTCATTTAATAGAGATATGTTGCCTTAGCTGTTGGCCTCTCCCCCAAAGTTTCCCCAAACATTGCCTTTTAACAAGACACTTCTGGATGCAGTCAAAGCCTTTCAAGTGACATTACTGACTGTCACTGCTAAGCCTCTGTCAAGCTAAGCTCTCTGTCCAGTGGTCAGTAAATAGCATAAGACTTGCACAGTCCATTTGCTTCAATTCAATTTGGCATCAGATCTTCAGAGCCTCCAAGAACCAATGAGCACAGAAAATGAGTTTCTGTAATAAATGCTTCATAGGGAAGAATAAGGTTGAACATCTATCTGCATAGAACTCAGTCTCTTATGACACAGCCCAAGCCCTTCCTATTCCATGATGCTGTCTCTGATCATCCTTGCTCACAGGGATCTCTCCTTCTGAACTTCAGAAATGTTTTACAAAATGAACTACACTTCATGGGAGCAAGCAAAGAATGATTTTGTTTTTCCTCACTTTTCCCCATAAGCTTGATTGACACGGTCATTTTTTACCACCATTTTTGATAAAATTTTGGGTATATTCCCATTTCTTGGGTCACTTTTAAATATGAAAATGTCCAGTGAAGACTAATAATAGCAGAACACGAAGCCAGGTCTAGACATATCATCACCCAATTTCAATATAGGGCAATACTACATTGAAACTCGTAGTTAACTAAACCTTTTCCTCCCCCAATCTGGAACTTGCCTCTGGCATGGAAAGCTACAGTGGAGGAGGGGCAGTGGTCACTTTCTCCACCCTTCCTCTCTTCTCTGCTGCACCTCCTCTTCCACTCACTAGCTCCTGGTGTAGTTGAGATCTGAAGACACTGCCCTTCAGCCACTGCAGAGATCTGAAGCAGACTCTTCCTCTCCTGATGTGCTTTTTCTGGTCCCTGGAGATTTCCCACTTTTGACTTCAATTTTGTTGCCTCCTGAAATGTTTCTCTGCCTTGGACTTCCTCTTCTGCTTCCAGGGTTCATCTCTCAAATTAGGGTTGTATCAACCATCCAGCTGACCTTCCTGGGTGACCAAAAAGAGGCACCGAAGACATCTCCATTCTAAGACCCGCATCTTCCCAAAAAATATGCTCCTTTATCCCACTGTTAGCAGAATTTCAGCTCACTCTCAACACAGCCCTCTCTTTCTAGAATTTGCTGAATCAGGGCTATTGGCCAGACACACAATGTCAGCCACCTGCCTTTAATTATTTTGGGCAAGAATCTGATGTCAATCTTTTGAGTCTCTTAAATTCCAGGGAATGCGGCCAGCCTTTCTGAGTAGTTTCCTTGAATTCCCTCTTCATTTGGCTTGAAATCAGTGAAAAGTATTGATTAGAATGGGAGAAATGCACAGAACCTTCTCAGCTCTCTCCAAAGAAATTTTCCTCTTCAGCTCTTTTTCCCTCTCTCCCTCCTACAGTTGCTACAAGTGGGAGATGGATGGAACACTTCACAGTGTCTTTACACTTTCTGCTCAGGTGGTCTCGTCTAGCACATTGTCTTATGAGGGTGAATACTTGGCAGTAGCTGGTTTGTTCTCAGCCTTTGGAATCTTCGCTGAAAATCTGAGACAAGAGTAAGAATAATATCTAATAACTTGTTACTCTTCTATACATATCATTCTTAACAAAATTGCCTTTTCTTACTCAGTATATGACCAACCATATTTAGATTTTGGGAAGATGAGAGTTTGGAAAGAATGAAACAAATGAAGAAGAGAATATAATTTGTCTTTGTGATGTCAACACAAACTAATGGAGACTATAGTAGAAACTTTGTGGAATTATCTGTCTGTCCCAATTGCCTGATGCCCCATCTCTTTGGAAACTCACCCCTACTTCCCCAGATGGTCCCCAACATCCATGTTTATATGGTAACACCACTCACCTGTCATGGCACACTGCACCTATTGCTAACTTAATCCTCAAGATGGGCCATTTCTCTTACTCTTCTGGGAATCAAGGATTGAACTGGAAATCTGTCAAACTCTGTAGCTAGAAAGGTGGGCATTTTGTACCATGGGGAACAGAGAAGCAGAGAAAAATCAATCTGTAGAAAAACAGAGAGAATTGGGGTAACATACAAGGATATGAACACAGAGAGAGTCTTTGAACTTCCTGATTTGTGGTTATCTTCCTATTGACAAGATACATCCCTACCCTTGGTGTTTATGATACTCCCTCTATCAACACACAAATTCTCTTTTTGTTTGAGCTAACTAAAGTTAATTTCTATTTCTGAAATACAAAATATTACAGAAATAATATATCCATAAAAAGGAGTTGAGAACAGGGCAACAGCATATACATAAATGTAGTTGATCACTGAGGACATTATAGAGACTCAGTGTCTGAAGTAAGTCTCAGAAGATTAGGAGGATTGTTATGGTAAGAAAGGAAAAATATTCCAGTTAGCGAAAATGGTATGAGCAAAGGCAGAGAGGTAGGGAACTTACAACATTTAGCTGAGGGACCTAATGTGTCAAGGGAAGTCACTGGAAATAAAATTAGGTAAATAGGCAAAGGTTAGATTTTAGAGAATCATGAAATCCATTCAAAGGAAGTTGGGAAGTTCTTGAATACTTTTTAGCTGGAGGTAACAGGATAGAATCTGTGCTAGAGATGCTAACTGTTACGCTATGGCTTAAGACAAATCAAAGGGTACGGGGAAAGTGGAGAGGAAGTAATTGTAACAACCTGAGAAAGGAATAGTAAGGGACCAGTCTAGAACAGTGGAAATTAGCATAGAAGGGGGAAAAACCAGTCTGACATGTCAGTGCTGAAATCAGAGTAGGGAGTGATGTTCCCATGGCACAGATAATCCCAGATCTAAATGGTGCTAAACATAGCCATGTCCAGGCCCATTTAATTAGCTGCTTCCCTGGTACACTAAGCTATCAGGCAAATTGTATGCATGTTATAACAGACATGTGCTATTTCCCAACTAGCAGCATCTTTCCCCTTCTTTGGGTAGTAACATCCTAGTGTATTTTGAGGTACTGGATCAGGAAGCTGTCCTAAACTTGCAAGTTCTCTCTTACTGCAGAACTTCAGATATGACACAACTGTCATTGTCTCTGCAGTGTCTTAAATGTCTGTCATGGACAGGGACAAGCAAAACAGTATCAGACTCTGTAACTTTCAACCCTAGAATGAGAGAGTCAGATTTATAACCCCCTCCCCACCCTAAAATCACTTGCTGTGTGAGTCCAACCCCAAGTCCAACATCCTTGGTGGTGAGGAAGCTCTGTGGGCATCAAACAACTGCCATGAAATTAATCCGCAAAGCCCCTCTCTTTCTATACTTCATACTTCACAGACTCTATAATGTTAGATTACTTGGAATTGAATTTTGGCTTTCCCACTTACCAACTGTGCAACTTTGGCCAAGATAATTAACTTTACAGTGACTCATTATCTTCATCTATAAAATGGGCATGATAATCATGCCTACATGATAGAGGTGTTATGAAGATTAAATAACCTGAGACTCACAAAGTGCTTAGGACAGTGTCTGGTTGCATAGAGAAGGCTCCAAAAATGTTAGATAACAGTACAAGAAGCACTTGAACATGTTGGCTGGTTATTGTCCAAAAGAACATCACAGTTTCTCACTGTACAGGCTCAGATAGTTGCATTTGGCACATTTTGTTCAATTTCTCATAAACGAGCCTGCCCATAAAGTAATTTCATGGTCTACGTAAGGGTGTACTTTACAGCAAACTCATCCTAGTGGGCCTATTCCAATGATGCAGCTAAATTTGAAGTCAGAAGTCTTACGGAGATTATACTAAGATTCTTTTTTGATAAATGAAGTCTTTTGCTAGTAACACATGCCTCAAATTTTTTCATAACAAATGATATATAGACCTTCGAATCTAAACCATATAGCTTTGCCGATGTTTGCAACATCTATAGCTCTTTTTTTCTTTTCACTAAAAATCGACTGTCTCCGGTTTGAATAATACATGGCCCATGTGCCAGCTCTGCTGTTCCCCAACCAGCCATCACCAGCCATCTCTGCCAAGTTCACATGCAGCCTGAAAACTTCCTGAGACCAGATGAAGACATCCACCCTTGGCCCTTTAAAGACAATATAAAATAAGATCCATTTGCCACGTAGGGTGACTTTTGTCAGGGTGAGGACCTAAAACTTATTAGCTTCTTCAACAGAATGGTGAGCTTGTTCCCCACCCCCCTCCCGCCCATCACTTTCATGAACAATGCAGAATTTTGATAATATTATGAGTGCAGTAGGCATTTTCTAGATAATTCAATTATCAATAGACTGAATATTGAGAGAGCCACTTTAATGGAAGAATTAACCACATGACTTCTGAGGGTATTTAGGCTCTTTTCTTATTAAGTCATCAGAAAGTCAAGGACGTGGACCTCACACAGGACAGTGCAAAGGGTTCAAGGTAGAAACCCTGGCTCCAAGCCCCAGGCCTCCCACTTATCTGCTATGAGACATGAAGACAACAGTGCCTGTGCTGCTGACCTCCAGAGGGCTCTGGCGAGTCACCGTTGTTAGTGATCATTCATGTTCGTGCACGTGCTTTGAACACCCCCACACTCTTGCCCGCAAACTTGCTACCATAACATAAACCTTCAAATGCCTGTGGACGTGTCTTTGGGAACGTATGCCTCGGGGATAGCCCGATACAAGAGGCATCCATTAACGTAATGTCATTCATATTTAAAGACACTGCTCACTAACAACTAAATGCCCCTTTTAAAGCAACTTGTGGATAAATTCCACCTTGAGTTTAGTCCCAAGGAACATTTATTATTTATCAAAATTTTGTAGGATTTCTTTTATCTGACAAGGAAAATTATGTAACTTCAGTTCATTTTTTGGTTTTGATGTAGAAAGCTGGGAGCCAAGATCAATGAAAAACTGTTAAATTAGCACATCCTAGGTGCCTGGGAACATCTATTCCTGTTGTTCCTTTTAAAGCATGAGCTCTACTGTTATTTTTAATCCAACTCTTTTACATTATACTGAATTTTATATTAGAGCTCACATTCTTTCACAAGGAGGAGTAAAAATTAAGGAGATGCCAGGGATGAGTGAATGAGGAAAACTGCACCATCATTCACCCTGAAGATCTTCCAGAAAGAAAGAAACACCTGCCCAGCGGGCCAGACAGCCATTTCCCCAGGGATACCTTCCAGGGGTATCGCACTCAGAGATTCTCTGACTCCATCTGCACCTATGGCATTGTGACAACTTTAAGATTATTTAGGACAGAGATAATGAACCCAAGAATCCCACCTCAGTCCGCATCCCGAGCAAGGGCCTTTCTCCAGATTCTAGCAAGTTTCCCACTGAAGCCTAGTGGGAAAGGCCCCTGCCGGCTCCTTTCCCACTACCTGGGTTGAGGACAACAGGGGTAGGAAACGCCAGGGTCTACACCAGCATGCTTGTTTTCACTCGGCATATTTCCAGAAAACTACTCCAAGGTTGCTTTGTGATACATTTAACAAATACATATTGTTTACCCACTATGTGCTAGAAACACATTATAAAGAATGCAAACAGAGCAAATACAGGATGTAGTTCCTAATCCCAGGAAGACCATGGTGTTCTGGTGAAAAAGAGGCCAGTGGTGATGCAACCACAATAGAGGACAGAGTGGGATAAGAGCTAGACAAAAACCATAGATCAGTTCTGAGAGGGTGTGGTACGAGGCAGAGTGATGGGGTGGTTAACAGCCTGGACTCTGAAGCCAGGCATTGCCTGGGCTCCAATGCCTGCTATGCTGCTTACAAAATGCACGACCGTGGACAAGTCACTTAACCTTTCTGTGCCTCAGTTTCCTATAGCGTCAGGATAATAATAGTGTCTGCATCACTGGGTCGTTGTGATAACTAAATGTGTTGATGTATGAAAAGCACTTGATATTATAGTACATGCTATGTTAGACGGAAGGCGTCATCCAGGGGAGGATCAAAGAGACAGAAAAGAAGGCAGGTAACCTTGTCAACCAGATCCCATGGTCAGTAGTCTAATGATATTTGTTAGGAGAAGACCACTGGAGCCAGATTGCTCTAACATCCTGACAAACCTATCCCCTTAATCATGTCACCTAAGAGACCACTCCATTGTCACTGGAGCAACAACCCTGCATTAAATACTGAGCTTCACCAAAATTATTTACATTCCATTAAAATAAACTAAAATGATTTTTAAAATTAATTTGAATTGTTGAGTGTTCCTTTCACTGATTCTGTGCAAGTTTCTCCCCATCTACTTTTGGAATTCAGGTTCTGTTTAAAACTTACCATATCCTAATGACTAGTCTCACTCAGTCACCTTAATTTTGCCTCAAATATAAGAAAAAAAGAGCATTCTCGTGTCTTTAAATAACACCTGGGGAAGAGAGGAGTTAGAAAGAGAGAGTGGTTGCAACAGACAAATGTTGCTGCTTACTTTGCTCCTAACCAGATCCCCCCTTACATGCAGAGAGGTCAGATTCCACAGGCAGAATGCAGAGTGTATGTTGGGAGTACCCTGCCATCACCTCAAGAGAGCCCTCAGGCTCATAAATATCCACTCATAGTCAGCTAGTTATCATTAATAATAAACTGTCAAGATAAAAGATGGATGGATGGATGGATGGATGGATGGATAAATAGATAGATGTGTCCCTTTACGTATCAAATATTTTCCCCAATCCAAGATTTACTGTGTCTGAAATTCTACTGTTAGCATGCCTTTCAGTTAAACCTTGCCCTTTGCAGACATTATTTAATAAATTCACATAGTCTCCAAATTGGTAGCTCATTGTATCTCTAACACCTTGGCTTGAGCACAGTCATCAGATTGATTGCCATCCTCCTAAGTAGAGGAGCAACGATAGTAGGAGACAGAACCTGCAGAGAGTTCTGGAAAGGCCAGTGGCAGAGCAAGGAGGCAACCAGAGTCTAAAACTTCCCACCCTCACTGTTTTGCTGAGAGCTGATCTCAGATCCCTGCTTTGTCCAAATATCATCCTCTAACTTAATAGCAAAGTCAGGAAAAGATTTATCATTCAGTCCTTGCCATTGTCTCATAACTGGAATTTCAGAAAACTGGTGGTTGGATGTGCTTCAATTAGTAAGTCAGCTGTGGCTTGGTGAGCACACTTTTTAATTGCTAGAGGAAATAAATGGTTGAATTATAATCAGTGGTGACATTGCTCTGAACTTCCCAGGCTGCAAGAAATAAGCAGGAGTGAAAAATGCCCAAAGAACAGCATTGTCATGGGCATTTCAAACCCAATCCAGTGAGCCAAATCAATCAGGGTAAAAAACTGGCTAAAGGCCACACTCTAATCAATCCGGGAAGAGAAAACTGTATCGACATATGTTCCCTTAAAAATGGAAAATTGCAATTCACTTGCAAAGTAATCATTTCTAATGCCTACCCCAACTTTTTATGCCTCTCTGAACTTCCCGGGTATATTTACAGCACAAAACTTTCTTCCTGTGTATGTGTTCACGCTGTGTTTTATTTGCATTGCAGAATATCACTGTAGCCCTCCCAGTCCTTATAAATTAAGTTTATTTTGGGATGAGAGGAATAGAACAGAAGTAGTCCCTGCTGTGACTTAATGTCATAAGAGTTTATTTCTTTGTTTTTCTTGGGAAACTATATTGATGGGGCAGGCAACGGGGGAAAAAAAGATAAAATCCCACCCCCTACTCCATGTCTGCTTCCACTGTCATTTTTAAAAAGCAAATGTATTCAAATAATCTCCTTCCAGATGTACTCAGATGAAATGGGGACACTGAGTAATTGAGAAACAAGATTTCCATCTGCTCTATCAATTGAAAAGCAAAAAGTGGGAAAACTGGAAAAAAAATTAAATCAATCCACTCTTGCCTGTGAGCACTGTGAATTGACGGGTAATTCAAGTGCCCCCGGGGCTGGGACGAGCTGAGATCCCTGAGTGACTGTCAGCTGCTCACCTGTGCAGGGTGTGTGCTCTCCACAGCTTTCCCTCAGAAGCAAGTGATGTCTCTCCCATGCCCCATCCCATTGGCTGCTATGTCTCCCATGTCTCACCCCCATTGGCTATTACACCCTCTTGCCCCATCCCCATTGGCTATCATGCATGCCTTTTTTCATCTATTCAACCAATATGCTAAGGGTGCCTGTCACCTCTGCCTTCACTCATTACACTTTGCCAAAACACTGTAAAGTAGGTACAGACAGCTTATTTTTGTCCTAAAATGTTAAGCTGATTCACACTCCCTGGGGTGAAGTTCCCTGCTGCAATAATTTTTCATATAGGTATACTTTGTCTTTCAAGCTAGATTGGAAGCTTTTCCATAGCAGGAAGCTTATCTTTCATTCCTCACTTTCTCCAGATTGGCTTCTAGCAAAAAGCCTTGAAGATAACAACCAGAAGTATCAATAAGTCCAAATAAGAAAAACATGGGTTTATTTTATTTGAAAGAGAAAGAAAACAAAAAAACTAAAGAAAATAATAACTATGTGAGGCAATGGATATGTTAATTAACTTGGTTGAGGTGACCATTTCATAATGCATACATACATCAACACATCAGATGCATATATACACATATAGACACACCTACAACATATGCAATTTCCATTGGCCAATTATAACTCAAGAAAGCTGAGGAAGGGGGCAGTGGAGAAGAAACATAGTGATGTGCCCAGTAAAACAGAACTTTATCACATACGAATATATGCTTTAATTATCAGTAAGGAAACTGACATTCTCGAGTCTTAGCCCTTCCTATCTCAAGTAGCAGAAGCACCACTTTGGAAAAGATTGTTGTTTTGAGAAGAAACATTTGAGTGACCTCTGTAAATTATTTAGGTTAGGGCAAGTGCCCATTCATCTGGAATAAGAGTATATCTGGATGTCTTTGTCTTAAGCAAGGGACAGGGCTCTTCTATTAGAAGTAAGAGAAGTCAGTCTATGCTCTTTCCTCGTGTTTGTATTTGCATCCACTAGTTTGCCCCACGACCTAGAAGCCTTCTGATATGGAGGGGAGTGGGACCCAGGACCCTGCTTGTCACAGTTTAGAGTTATTAGACATGTCCATGGACTGGGGTAGAAGCTGTAGGGAAAAGACAACAGGGCTGCCTAGAAGAAATGTGGCGTCACCGGGGAGTGTGAACCAGCTCACGTCCTGCTCCTCACTGGGGCTGACAGTGGTGCATTCCTTCAGGACCTGCCTTTTTCACTAATAAACTTGTGGATAAAAAACTGCATGCATGTTATCATGGACCAAATTGCGACCTCCCAAATTCGCATGTTAAAGCTCTAGCCCCTCAATGTGACTATATTTGAAGACAGTGCCTTTAAGGAGGTAATTAAGGTTAAATGGCATCGTGGGGTTCGGCTCCAATATGATCACACTGGAATCCTTATAAGAAAAGGAAGACAGAGAGTTCTTTCTCTGTCTACACCATGCAAGGACACAAAGGGAAGGTGGCCATCTGCAAACCAAGAAGACAGACCTCACCAGAACCTGACACTGCTGGACCTTGATCTGAGATCTCCAGCCTCCAGAACTGTGAGAAAATGAATTTCTGTTTTTCAAGCCACCCAGTCTATGATATTTTATGACGGCCTGAGCTGCCTAATACTACTGTTACCATTCTTTTTTTTTTTAACTTTTTTTATTTCAGCATATTGTGGGGGTACAAATGTTAGGTTACATATATTGCCCTTGCTCCCCCCCTCGAGTCAGAGCTTCAAGTGTGTCCATCCCCCAGATGGTGCGCATCGCACTCATTGTGTATGTAGATACACATCCCCTCCTCCTCCTCCCATCTGCCCAACACCCCATAAATGTGATTCCTATATGTCCACTTAGGTGTTGGTCAGTGAATTGGTTTCACAGATCTTTAAATTTGTTGAAATTTTATTTTTAAATACCATGTTCTGCAAAAAGCAGATATGACTATCAAAAGATCAGAGTGAGGAATCAGTGTTTTC
>CAUYMX010091405.1:0-26511 GCA_963573855.1 Lepilemur septentrionalis | reverse complement strand
CCTAGCAGGTGTTCATGACCACCTTCTTCCCCTGGCTGGTCCATGTTCCCTTTGCCCTCAGCAAGTGCCTCAGCTGGTCTCTACTATAAATAGAAAGTAATTAATTGGCCAACTAAAAACATATAGAAAAAAAAAATTAGCCGAGCATGGTGGCGCATGCCTGTGGTCCTAGCTACTTGGGAGGCTGAGGCAGAAGAATTGCTGAGCCTAGGAGTTTGAGGTTGCTGTGAGCTAGGCTGATGCCACGGCACTCACTCTAGCCTGGGCAACAGAGTGAGACTCTGTCTCAAAAAAAAAAAAAAAAAAAAAGTTCTCCTCCCAAGTAACTGCAATTTACCACCTAGATCAGAAAATACTCTCTTGTCAGTTTTGCTGTATTGTGTCCTAAGGTGCCATGGCACACAATCAGATAGCTGTCATTCTGGCTGATGCTGAGGACCTAGCTGCCTTGGTTTCCTCACATCTGCAGAAGACCCCTTTAGGGCTAGATGAGCAGGGGGCTTAGCTAGTGAGGGCAGCGTGCAGAGAAAGGTGGATGGTAATCCCTCGAGCCCCTGCACACCTCCTTTCTCAGGGCCTCCCTCTGGATGGCACTTTCCAGTGCTGTTACCAGCACCTCTAACAAGGCCCCGGGGACCCTGGGGACTCCACTCTTCCTGTGCGATACCTCTGGAGAGGCTTCCCTGGAAGGTTGTGGGTCTGAGTATTGCTCAGGGCAACCGGGTCCAGCTAGTAAAGCTAACTGCAAATTGCAGCTTCCTGCAGGCCCAGTGTTAACCCTGACCCAGCCTCGCAGCCCCCTGAGAGACATCCCTGGACTAGAAGCCCCAGGAGGGCAAGGAATGGGTCTTTCTGCACCTCTCAGCACCCCATGCCCAGCTCGGGGCCTGGCCACGAGAGGCTCTCAGTACACGGACACTGAACAGCTACAAAGGCAGCCAACCAGGCAGGCGGTACAGCTGGGTGGCTGCAAGGACCCCTGGGGTCAGCCAGGCCCTGTTTCTGCCTTCACAGCCACTGGGGGAGTGATCTTGGTCCAGTTACCCAGTTTTCTGAGTCTCTAATTATCTGAAAAGTAGGGATAACGATGCCTGTGTCACCGTGATTTAAATGTGGTGATGTGGCCCTGTGTTTATGCCCAGCCAGTGGATGGCAAGAGCTCTACAAACACCATGCACGTGGGAGCAGAGGCAGGGCTCACCCCCACGCCAGCCTGCACGTCCCTCTGGCGCCACTGCAGGGCCTCCATGGAGGCTCTTCCACCAGGCACACCTGAGTGTTCACCAATGCCTCCTACCACACTGTGTCCCAGGAGAAGCACCCTGTGCCAGTCAGGGTTCAACAGAGAAGCAGGACCAGCAGGAGACACGTATGGATTGATTGAGGGAATTGGCTCACACGAATAAGGAGTCAGCTAAGCAAGCAGTCAGGAAGGGGAGGTCATGACAGGCCAAACCCTAGGGGCACAAGTCCCTCTTGGGAAGGCCTAAGTCTCCTCTTAAAGGGCTTCCAACTGATTGAGTCAGGCCCACCCAGCATAATCCCCTTATTTAAAATCAACTGATTAGGAACTGTAATTACATGTGCAAAATCCCTTTACAGCAGCACCTAGATTTGTGTTTGACTGAATAACTAGGAGAAAGGGAGTACATATGACAAAAAGGCCCTGCTTCCTTCTGTCCTCCAGCTCTCATGAGAGATTATCACCTGTGGCCCACCCTTTCCAGAAGCACACTGGGGAATGTAATTTAGCCTAGTTGAGTTGACACATCACAAAGCCATCACATACCCATTGGCTTAAATCTGCATAAAGGCACAGTAGCCACATTGCATGCTGATATACAGTCGTCGCTTACAAGGAGCATTTGTATTCCATTGTCTCGCACAATCCTCATGACAGCTCTGTGAAGGGAATTTAATTATTTCATTTTACTGGTGACCTGCCCAACCTCACACACAGCTAGGAAATGGCAGAGCTGGGACCTAAGCTTGTGTTTATCTGACTCATTCACGTCCTCACCAGGGAGTGACTCTGATAGTGGGAAGGAAGAAAAGAGCTTTGGTGTGTATTTCAGAAAAGACCAAGGAATAGAGTCCCAGATTTCCAAGACAGTCTTTGCTTAAGTTTTGGTTTTGCCAGGGCCCCATTCTGGATGACAAGATAAGGTATTATAAATAAGGAATTTTACTCTCCAGTATATGGCATAAAAAAGTAACATTTCTTTCTCCAAATTAAATGCAATATATTTCAAGCCTCTGTCCTACCAGTCCAGAGGGAAATTTAATCCTCTATATTACAGTGTCCTTGCCCACCCATCCATCAGAGGTGAACAAAGACTCGGGTCTCCTGCATCACAGAACATTCAGGGAAGAGCCTGCTGGTTTCTGTGCATTCTGTCCACACAGGTATGCTCCTTGCCCAATTCTCATGGTCCATGAAGGGTGATGGGTCCTCTGCTTCTGAGCCAAATTCATACAAAGGTTCTGCTAAGAGTCCACCTTCTCAGGGTACCCTAAGGCCCTGTCACCTCCCTGGAGCACCACAGAGAAGAATGGCTCCAATCCCAACTACCATGGACCCCCCCAATACTTCCCCTTCACTTTGCTTTCCTCTAAATGTTTCTCCCTTCACCTCATCCTCTAAAACAACCCAGGATAATCCTGTCGATGAGCCTAGACTTTACAAAACAAAAGCCAGGTAAGGGTGAGAGTGGTCTTCTAGGTGCTTGACAATTGTTGTTTTGGGCCCTACCCCCACAAACAGTAGCGACGATGATAAAATTCACCGAACATTCACTATATTCTAAACTCTTCACTTGTGTTAATTTCTTTAATGTTGTCCATAAATTGCTAAGGTAGATGCTATCATTATTAGCCACTTCGGTTGAAGTAAGGTGTCCAGGTCAGCCCAGCCTAGCTTACAAGTGGCTCCCTGCATCCTACCTTGAGGACCTACACTCTAACCCCCGTGTCATGCCTTCTCTCACCAAAACCCGGCGTAAGGCAAGGCTGCACAAAGGCCTGGCTGCAGCCTTGAGATGGGGGAAGGACAACAGGCTACAAAAGCAAGATCAATCCACAAACTAAAATTGCAATAAATTATTCTGCCTATGCGGGTGGGGAATAGGGAAGGGAAGTAAAGGATTTGGATACTGGTTCTGCTATATACCAGCTCTGTGACCTGGGGAACTCAACATCTCTGAGTTTCAATCTCCTCAAATATAAAATGGGGGTGATAATTCCAATCTTTCAAGCTTGTTGAGAGGACTAAAACAGAAGTATGTGAGGGCTCTTTGTAAACTCTCAACTCCGTGGACATGTTATATACATCAAGGGCATGGGGCAGAATGCATGCTTCAGCCTTGGCAGGCAACAACAAAAGACTGCCCAGTGCCAAGGGCAGGTCCCTGAGCTGGGACCTGGAGAACCCAGCAAGAAACTGTCTTAGGGACAGAGAGAGAGAGAGAGAGAGAGAGAGAGACAGAGAGAGAGAATGAGATTTTTTGCATTCCCATGCTAAGAAGGCTGGAAAGTGTACAACTACATTTTCCAGACTCCTTCGCACCTAGGGTCCACATGAGAACCAGTTCCACCAAATTCCCACATGAACCTGGGGCAGGGGAGGGGGAGAGGAGGTCTGTAGGTAGAGAGGAATGGGAGGCAGTGGAGGGCAAAGGGGGATTAAATCTCCACGGTCAGCTGAGGGTGGTTTCTAGTGTTTCTCCCCTGCAGATGGGCAGCCGAGCAGTGTTTCCACCAGCTCCATCCTATGGGATGCTCCAGTATTTCTCCTGGCTATTCTGTTCCAGGCCATGTAGTTTCTTGGCCCTCTCCAAGATTCTATGAACTACCTAATATCCTCTAATAAATTCCTTTCTGCTTAAATCAGCTAGAATGGAATCTGTTGTCCCCAATTTAGAACAGTAACTCATACCAGAAGAGATTCCAAGCAAGAAACCCTCAGGGAAATGAGAATCTGGGACTGGCTTTCTGAACGATTTGCATTTCGAGGCAACAGAGATTTGATCAGCATCAGAGGATGGGATGATCAGAGGATGGGATGGCAGTGGGTGTCACATCGTGATGAAACAGCTGCTGACGGCACCTGCAATACAGCGCCCATTGGAGGCGAGGCTCAGCAGACTGAACGGCCGCTGAAGTAGACCTTTTATTACAAAACATTTCAAACAAACACAAAAATAGAGTGATATGATTCACCCCGTGCACCCATCACCCAGTTTCACACTATTGGTAATCACACTATTACTCTAACACTGTAGAAACGTATTCTGTCCCACTCCACTGGATTATCCTGAAGCAAATCTAACGTATCATTTCATCCAGAAATATTCCACTATGCATTTCTAAATGATGACTTTTGTTTTTTTTTTAGTGTAGCGTCTTTTTTTTTTTTTTTTTCTGAGACAGAGTCTCACTCTGTTGCCCAGGCTAGAGTGCCGTGACATCAGCCTAGCACACAGCAACCTCAAACTCCTGGGCTCAAGCAATCCTCCTGCCTCAGCCTCCCGAGTAGCTGGGACTACAGGCATGCACCACCATCCCCGGCTAATTTTTTCCATATATTTTTAGATGGCCAATTAATTTCTTTCTATTTTTAGTAGAGACAGGGTCTCGCTCTTGCTCAGGCTGGTTTCGAACTTCTGACCTTGAGCGATCCTCCCGCCTCGGCCTCTCAGAGTGCTAGGATTACAGGCGTGAGCCACCACGTCCAGCGGTAGCATGGGGTCTTGATCTTTCAGCCAGGCTGGAGTGCTGTGGCATGAGCATAGCTCACTGCAGCCTCAAACTCCTGGGCTCAAGCAATCCTCCTGCCTCAGCCTCCTGAGTAGCTGGGACTACAGACATACACCACCATGCCCAACTAATTTTTTTCAGTTTTTGTAGAGATGGGAGTCTCGCTATGTTGCCCAGGCTGGTCTTGAACATCTAGCCTCAGTGATCCTCCTGCCTTGGCCTCCCAAAGTGCGGGGATTACAGGTATGAGCCGGTTCAAATGTTCCTGATTGTTTTGCTTTTTCTTTTAACAGTTTCTTTGAATCAGGATGCAAATAACTCCATACATTGCAATTAGTTGACAAGTCTCTTCAGTTTCTTTTAATTTGTAGACATCCCTCCCTCTTCTTTTTTTGTCTCCCCATAGCAATTTATTTGATGAAGAAACTGGGTCGTTTGTTTCATGGAATTTCCCACAGTCTAACCCCCTTCTATCTTGATGGAAAATAGAAATCTACATTTCTAAAACTCCCTTTCAGCCAAGGCTTCATCACAATCTGGCTGCTTCCAAGCATGTGACTTCCGGATGGAAGTGAGCCAGGTGAGAGGCGGCTCTTCAAGGTGGTTCTGGTGGCTCTGGACTCTCATCCTGGAACCACAGGGGCAAGCAGCAGGCAGGGTGGCAGTGATGTATCTGGGGGCTCCTCTTGGCTGGAGTGCTCTGGCTAAGTGTCCAAGCCCTCCTTGGCCGTCTTAGCGATCCTGTAAACCAGCGGTCCCCAAACTTTTTGGCACCAGGGACCAGTTTCATGGAAGACAATTTTTCCACGGACTGGGGGGCAGAGGCGAGGGTGGTTTCAGGATGATTCAAGTGCATTACATTTATTGTGCAGTCAAACCTCTCTGCTAATGATAATCTGTATTTGCAGCCACTCCCCAGCACTAGCATCACCGCCTCAGCTCCAACTCAGATCATCAGGCATTAGGTTCTCATAAAGAGCGTGCAACCTAGAACCTTCGCATGCACAGTTTACAGTGAGGTTCGCGTTCTTATGTGAATCTGACAGGAGGCGGAGCTTATGTGGTGATGCAAGCGAGAGATGCGGAGCAGCTGTAAACACAGATGAAGCGTCATTACTTGCTAACCCGCTGCGCACCTCCTGCTGTGAAGCCCAGTTCCTAACAGGCTGAGGACCTGTCCATGTCCTGGGGGTTGGGGACCACAGCTGTAAACCACCCACCTCCCTGCAATAAATTCCTCTATCTGTAAACTTGCCCTAGTGGATTCCATTGACAACAATAGAGATCTACATGGCAGGGGGTGGGAAGGATAAGAATAAGCCTTAATTCTGCATAGCTCTTTAGAATTTTAAACTCTCTCATATACTTCATCTCCTTGGGTGCTCTTAACTACCCAGTAGGAGGACATTATTATCCCTCCACGTAGAGAAGGCCCCTGAGGGTCAGAGAGACCAAGTGACCAACGTAAAGTCTCATTGTTACTTACAAGTCACAAATTGTTCTGAAAAAAAACCAAAAGCAACATCTTTCTGTTAGGAACTATCTCAAGACTCAATCCAAGTCTTCAGACTCCAGCCCTAAGACTGATCTCTCTTTCTCGCTCTCTCTCTCTCTCTCTCCACCTGCCTCCCTCTCTTCACTGGCTCCCATGTCCACAGCACAAATGAGGGAGGGGCTGGTGCTAAAATGGCCCCAGGAGTTCGTAGAGTCTGGAGAAAGACTCCTCCTTTTGCGTAAGATGAGCTGCGTCTTCCTCAAACGTCCCTGCCCAGTGAGGTCAGCTACAGGGCTGCTTAGACAAAGTCTTGGGGGCCAAGGGCCTGGGCTCCCCTCCTTTCAGCCAGGCTGTGCTGCAGACAGGGGTGGCAGGGGGCCAGGGAAGGCCGCTCTCCAGCTGGATCCCCCACCCCAACTCTGTCACCAAAGCTCCTCCGGAGTCCCTGTCCTGGTGTGTGTGTGGAAGGGGTGCACTTGGAGATGGCCAGGGAAGGGTCTCAGGGAACCCTGGAGTACTGAGGCTTTCTCTGACACATTAATGTTCAAGTTTAAGTAGCAGCAATGGCCCAAGGTTGTCTGGATGAGAGGAGGGACCAGCTGGGGGGCTCCAAGGCCTCCACCCTGCCCTCTCTGATGGACAGTGGCTTTGATCCTGGGGTCAGAGGCTCATAAATAATTTCCCAGGCTTGGGTGCCCTGCAACTCATCCAAGGGCAGCTGGCTGACAAGGCAGACTCAGCTGGTCCCCGGTGGGTAGGCCTGGCCCCACTGCCATGGGCTGTGACGGGTTTATGACTGGCCTGCCAACAGTAGTTACCTCAGATTTATACCCCTTCTACGAGGGCAGTGGGAGCTGCTAAAGGCTGCCAGGGAGCCCTTAAATCACCCTGATGGGAAATGCTGTCAGAGGCAGCGCAGGGGCAGGTAGGAGCCATCCTGGGGGCTCCAGCTTCCTGCTGGCTGGCTCCTTGGGTTACAGTCTTTCCAGAGGGGGATTTACAGCCTCAGAGCCTAGCAGAGCCAAGCAGCCCCCGGGAGGAGCCAGGAGAGACCAAAGAAGCCGAGCCAAGAGAACGAGGGTGTCCAGGGCCAGGCGGACTGGCTGGGGCAGAGCCACGGGAGGAAGCGCAGGGACCCAGCACTGAACTGCTGGCTGCGGTGGCTGTGAGAGGCAGCTCGCTCAGACTCCCCCCATGCAGGCATGGCTGACACCATGTCATGCCTGCCCCTGCCTGGGTAGTGCCACCTCCCTGACAAAGTGTCGACCTGCGAACAAGGCTGTTTGTGGCGACCCTGTGTGCGCAGGTGTCTGTGCTCTTTCTCTGGGTGTGTGTCATGTCTGCTTTGGGGTATGTATCAGCGAATAGGTGCATGCAGCAATAAGATCATTTCTCATTGAACTTAGGCACTGGGCTACACATGCCTATGAATTAGTGTTGCACCCATGGGCGGGGGGTGGAGGGTTGGAGACACACTCGGAGGGAGTGGGTTCCAAGTCCCTGTCCATGCCCAGTCACTGAGTGAGTCTGGGAAAATAAATGACAAAGAGGACACACAGGAGGATAAGGAGAAGAGCTGCTGCTGGTGGTGGTGTTCAATAGAAGGGCAACTGCAGACGACTGAAAGGAACGGGAGGAGAGAGCAGGTAGGCAGGGGGTGGGTGGGAAGAGACATAAGGAACAGAGAGAGAAAGAGCTAAAAGGAAGCGCTCAGATGTCCACACAACGCAGCCAAATTGGCCTCAAATGCGGCCAGAGAGAACAGGAGGGAAATGGTAGCGAAGAGGTACAAGAAGAAAACCAGAAAGGAGAGAGGTGACCCAAGAGGGGAGGAGTAGGGCGAGGCAGCCAGCAGGGAGAACCACGTGCTCCAGAGGGAACTGGGACCTGGGCTTTGCAGCTGCTCACGCCTCAGCCGCCTCCATGACAGCTGGCTCAGCAGCAGGACCTGGGCAGCCTGCCCCCTGGCCACTCTCCTGCACAGGCTGGCAGCTACCCAAATCCAGCCCAGAGCACAGGCACAGGGAGCCAGGCTGGGGTAGAGATCAGGCAGGCAGACATGCCACCTTGGAGAGTTCGCACAGAGAAGGGGGTCTCTGCCGTCACACTTCACAGCCCAGCTGGGCTGATGTGCATGTGCAACACTCTTGCAAAGTCCAATTGGCACCCAATACGCAAATGTCAGAACACGTGTCCATCTCCATATGCCTGGGGACCGCCCTACATGCTCTTATGAACACTCCTGTCCTGACTACATGATGCATCACTTGAAGACAAAGAGTTGGTCCAGGCCACCTCTTCCTGCAGCCCTAGCAGCTCCTGAGCTTGGCTCTGCAGTCTTCACTTTCTGTCTTTGAATTTGCTGTGTGAGATCTGGCCAGGCTGCCTGGGCTGGGCTGGGTCAACTGGGCTTTAGCAACCTAAACCCAGAAAGATAAGGTCTGGCCCCATGACACTGCAAGTGGTACAGAGCCTAAAGCTCACTGCTGCAAACTGGCTCTGCCACTGTACACCCTACCCTGGGTCTGAGGTATTGGGGGATTGTCTATGTGTTTGTGGGTGGGCACTTTCAGTGTGTCCATATGTCTCTGGGTGTCTTGAGGCACCCAGCAAAGTCAGATGTGGGTATGCTACCCAAGTCACAATTCTCTGGGTGTGACATAGACCTGCAGGTGTCAGAAAAAATCTCTCAGCTGTCCCCTGACTCCCCCTGCTCCCATCCTTCACCAGCTCAGATGCTACCTCCTCCTCTAAGCCTCCCTGAGACTCAGCTGGGAGAGACCACTCCTTATCTGTGCTCCCACAGCTCCTGGGCCACACAGAACATTTTAATCAGTTTATTACCAATGGTTTTGTACACACAAACATACATAATGACATAATCAACACCTACAGTGGAGGACAGGTAAGGACGCCCCCAAAATCTCCACCTCCAGGTGTCCGAGCCTTTGTGTGATTCCCTCCCTTTGAATGTGGGCAGGGCCTGTGACTTGCTTCTAACTAATAGAACCTGGAAAGGCTGAGGGGTTGTCATCTCATGGTACGTTACATTGTGTAAGACTTGGTCTTGCTGGCTAGATCCCTTTAGCAATTCTCCTTGCAGGCTTGGTAAAGCAAGCAGGCTTGGAAAAGCCCATGTGGCAAGGAACTGCAGGCAGCCTCTAGGAACTGTGGGTGGCCTCCAACAAACATCCATCCAGAAGCCAGGGTCCTCAGTCCTACAACCAAAAGGAAATGAATTCTGCCAATGTGAATTTGGAGCAGATTCTTCTCTCACCAAGCCTACAGATAAGAACACAGCCCTGGCTAGGCATGGTGGCCCATGCTTGTAATCCCAGCACTTTGGGAGGCTGAGGCAGGAGGATCACTTGGGCCCAGGAGTTTGACACCAGCCTGGGCAACATAGTGAGACCCAATCTCTGCAAAAATAAATAAATTAGCCAGGTGTTGTGGTGTGCAGCTATAGTCCCAGCTATTCAGGGAGGCTGAGGCAGGAGGGTTGCTTGAGCTCAGGAATTTGAGGTTATGGTGAGCTATGATGATAACACTGCATTCTAGCAGCCTGCGCAACAGAGATCCTGTCTCTAAAAAAAAAAAGAAAAGAAAAAGAAAAACCCACCAACACAGCCCTGTCAATATCTTCACTGCAGCCTTGTAAGACCCTAAGCAGAGGACACAGGTAAGACATGCCGTCAAACTACAAGATAATGTGTTTTTTTTTAACTGCTAAATTTGCAGTACAGTTAACCCTTGAACACCACGGTTTTGACCTGTGAAGATCTGCTTATATGTGGACTTTTTTCAACCAAACTTGAATCCAAAATACAGTACTGAGGGATCTGAAACCCCTGTATACAGAGGGCTGACTTTTTTTATACTTGGGACTTCAGTACACATGGATTTTGATGCACTTGAGTTGGGGGTGGTGTTGGAACCAATCCCCCAAGTATACCAAGTATAATTTGTTATACAGTAATAGAAAACTAAACTACCCATGTATCTGTCACTTGATATAATAAACTCTACAATATAATTGAAGCCCTGGTGAATTTTCCTTGGTTGTATTTCCATTCCTACCAAACATTTCTTAATATTTTCCTAGGCATGCTTCCCTAAATAATATCTATGGTGTTATGTATGATTTTTAAGCTTCATAAGTCTTTACAAAAATGTGTAACATCCGTGCTATTCGGTAGCAACCCATCCTGACCATCTCACCATGGTCCATCGTTATGATAAATGTCTGACCCTGATGTGTGTTCAAGGCCCTGTATAGAGCCAGCTCCTATTGCCTTGTCGCACCCTGGGTCATCGGCAGCTCCTATTTGTGACTTCATGCCATCACAGAACTATAGCACGGGAAGGCACTGCAGAGTTCAGGTCTAGCCCTTTCTTCTGTTTTGCAAATGAGAGGAGCTTCTGGTCCAGAGATATGAAGTGACTTTCCCAAGGCTCAAGGCAAATGGTAGAGCCAGGACTGGGTCCCAGGCCTGTGCTCAGCACAGGGTTTCCAATACCAGATCTCTGGCTATCAGAATGGGCCTGTTTAGGGGTGGCCTGATTGTTCCAGTACATAGCAGGTGCTTTTGTCAAATTAGTCCTGATGCGATGACCCAGACTGAGTACTTCCAGCCTTCCATTTACAGTGATTCTCCCACTAACAGGACCATCCACAGATATGAGGAATATCAACAGTTTTAGAACTGCATCCCAAAGAGCACACTTCATTTATTATGGCCTTTTCCATGTTGATATTTATTTAGCAAAAGCAAAGTTGTGTTCAAGCTAAGTCCCAGATGTAGAAATACAAGCTGATATTCTAATCCCTAGCCGTCATTACCCCAACGAAACCTCTCCCAGCACAGACAGGAGATGAGCAGAGCCTTGCCTGTCCTGTCCGTGCACATCTCAACAAAGTGCTGCCATGTCCCCCCTCAGCCATCTCAACTAGAATCTGTCACTTTTCTGGGGAAGCACAACCTTGCCTTTTACTTCCTTCTACCTGTACCTCTCTTCCGCTGTTTAAAACAACTGAAACCAGGCATGGTAACTTGTGCCTGTAATCCCTGCACTTTGGAAGGCTGAGAAGGGAGGATCATTTGAGCCCAGAAGTTCGAGATCAGCCTGGGCAACATGGTGAGAACTCCGTCTCTACAAAAAATAAGAAAAATTAGCTGAGTGTGGTGGTGTGCACCTATAGTTCCAGCTACTCGGGAGGCTGAGGCAGGAGGATTGTTTGAGCCCAGGAGTTCAAGGCTGCAGTGAACTAAGATGATGCCACTGCACTCCAGCCTCGATAACAAAGCAAGACCTTGTCTCTAAAAAAAAAAATTAAAAATAAATAAAAATAAAAATAAAACAACTGGAAAACTTACTTAATAACTATAATCTCACTTAATCCTGAGCAAGAGGCTAGGGAAGGAGAGTAAATCAGGGTGGAAGGAGAGGAGAGGACTGGGGCTTGCTTCTAGAATCAGGCACCCAGGGTCTCCAGAGCCCTGGAACATGGTGAGCTTCTTCCACACCAGCAAGACTTTTCATCCTGATGGACTATTTCCTGCTCCATCATTCAGGACTAGGATTACAAGCAATATTGCTACCTACAAACACATCACTGCCTCTCAATCACAGGCCAAGGTGGGATGCCAGGGGTTTCCCCAAGCTCCTCTGCTGCACCATGCTGCAAGGGATAGCTGGGGGCATGGGACTCTCTGTCTAGGAGACAGGACTCCTCATCATCTTCCAACCTAAGTCCCTAGCACAAAGCCTGGCACCTGGCAGGAGGCTGCTATGGTCTGAACGTTGGTGTGCCCCAAAATTCATATGTTGAAACTTAATCCCCAATGTGATAGTATTAACAGGTGGGGCCTTTGGGAGGGTGATTAAGTCTTGAGGGTTCACCCTTATGAATGGGATTACTTATAAAAGAGATTGATGGAGGCATGTTTGCCTTTCTTCCATATGAGGACACCTAGAAGGCATCATCAATGAAGAACAGGTCCTCACCAGACACCAAATCTGATGGCACCTTGACTTTGGACTTCCCAGCCTTCAGAACTGTGAATAATAAATTTCTGCACTTCATAAATGATCTAATCTAAGGTATTTTGTTATAGCAGCTTGGACAGACTAAGACAGAGGCCCCTATTTGTTTATTATTGAAAAGTAGAGGGCTGACGCAATAGCATGCAGGCCAGGATGCCGTGCCTGTTTCCATCAGAAAGACTACCTGCCAGGGCCCAGGGCACGGAGGGTGATTCAGAAAGGAGCTAGGATGAAAAGCCAGATTTCTCCGAGATGGGAACACAAAGCTGGCTGCCTGGATGTGGTGGCTGTCCTGGGATGCCTCCTAGTTGAGCACAGTTGTTACCTGTAGGGACTCGTGACCTTTCACGGTTGGAGAGAGGTGCTGTGGGGAGCTAAGGGCAAGAGCTCATCTGCCCGAGGCTGCAGTTTAGAAAGAGCGCCTTCTCCATTCCCACTGGCCCACACACGGGGAAGCCGTAAAGGCAACAGGGAGTTTTCAGCTGGTTCATTTAAGTTTAAAATAAGGCAAAACTGGGCACAGTGAAGGGTCCCCATAGCAGGTGGCCCAAGAACTAGGATTCCCCACACAGAACAGGATTCGAATCCACCACTGGAGTATTAGGGGCTGACCCTCCCCTTAACCTTGTAACATACCCCCACCTGCTGTTCCCTGATAACTATAAATTCATCTATTAGGGCTGTGGACCCAACCCCTGGGCCTTAGACCAGTACCTGTCCACGGCCTGCTAGGGACCAGGCTGCAGGGTTCCACCGCCATGGAAAAATTGTCTTCCATGAAACTTAAGAAAGGGGTAGGGGTGGCGCGAGCCAGCTCCCCATCACTCGCATCACTGCCTGAGTTCCCCCTTCCTCTCCCATATCCACGGAAAAATTGTCTTCCATCAGACTGGTCCCTGGTGCCAAAAATGTTGGGGACCGCTGCATTAGGGGACAAAGCCTGTCACCTCACAATGAGAAGCATGGCATTGACTAAAACCATCCCTGGGAGAGGTAAGAAACAGATGCAAGCTCTTGCTAAGTTTCAAGTACTAGTGCATCCTCTCCTGTGCGCGGCTTTTGAGGGGAGGGACCGGGCAGAAGACCCCTTGGGAAGGGAGCAGTCCGTAGTGGGAGGCATAGAAGGGCAGACCAACTTTCCTTCTTCCCAGCTTGGGACAGGAGATATCCTCCCCTGCAGCACTGGGGACAGACACAGTGGAGGTGGCCGCCTCCCCTGGCTCGCTCCGGCCAGCCCTGACACTTCCACTGACTAGAGAGAAAACAAAGGCTTCCCCTGTCCTTCATGCCAGCTTCTCTCAGCAAAAGGAATAAAACGGCCCACTTATTTTTATCGCCCACAGATTTCCTGGGAAATGGGCTATTAGCTCCTCTAATGTAAAGATAATAGGCTTGTCTCCCTTGGCAAATGGCACAGCCCCAGCACAAACATACTCACAGAGCTGTCGAGAGGCCCCCCTGCTGAGGACGAAGGGCCAGGAGCAGGGACAGGATTGGACAGGAACCAGGAGCAGGCCTGGGCTCCCCCACCCACGACCTGCGGGTGCTGGGCACAGCCAGCCCACGCTGAGTCCCGGGTACTCCTCGGCCCTCTGCAAGGACCACTCTCTCACACCAAGAACAGAGAAAAGGACCTCTGTGCTGAACCTGGGGCCCTGTGAGGCACCTGGGCATTTGGTCCCATAGGCCATACTCGAGTTTTACGTTGCGCTTTGCTTTTCACATTTCACCCGCCTCTCCATCCATCTGCGTGTGCTGGGAGGGCGAGGATCCTGCCTGCCGGAGACCGTGTTTCCCCCTGGGGAGCCTTGGGGCAGAGCTGGGCAAGTAGCGGGAGCTCAGCGACACTCACTGGTGGATCAGACTGGGGATGGTGGGGTGTGGCTCTGTTCACGCTGGCCACAGCGAGTGTGTGATTTTGCAAAACTCTTCCTGCCTGAGGCTCAGTTTCCTGCTATTCTTGGTCTGTGTCTACCTCCCTGAGAGCTCCAGGCCTGGCCTCTGCTGCCCCTGTCCCTTAAGCTGTGGAGGCACAAGCAGGCAGATAGCAGGGGTAGCCTCGCCCAGGGGGCAAGGGGCAGCTACCTGATATTCCTTGTCTCTTGGCTGCAGGGGTCTGGGGGCAGCCATAGTCTGAGGATGGAGGGAAGTGAACTCACACACTTTCTGTTCCCCAGGAGAAAGGGTCTGTCTAGAGCCATGGAGGCCCTGGGCCAGGGGCACTGCTGACCGCCTGGGGAGTTGCTGAGCATGGTTGGGCAAAGCTGCCCAGCCCAGAAGTGGGATGTGGCCTTCAGGGCTGCCCTCGGTGATGAACCATTCTAGGGGATGGTGATGGGGGTGCAATCATTTTGCATTCCAGAGGGGGGACCTCAGACCTAAGAGGGAACAGAGGGGTCCAAAAATCCTCCAGCTGCTTTGAAATTTCAAAAAAGGGGTGTGGGTGCACCTACAGCAGCAGGAAGTAGTGGGAAAAGTCACCAGGAAACATGTAAGGCTGAGGCCATAAGGATGAGGCCGGGAGAATTTTAGCATGCAAATGAGTAGGACGGCGGTTTACTGATCAGCTACCACCACTGCTGCCTCCTCCTCCTCCATGTTGCAGGGGCTCTGAGGCCACAACCTCGGGCTCCCTCTCTCCTGCCGGCCCCGTGCACTGCTCCTCTGCCAGGAGGTACTGCGCCAGCTGCTCCAGGTCCTCCAGGCTTATCCTCTGCAGGCGCTCCTTGTGCTCCTGCCTCAGCAGCTGCAGCACTGCCTTGGCATCCTGTGGTTCAAAGTGTTTAACCAGGACCCGGTCCAGCTGGTGCCACAGGGGCTGGGGCTGGGGCTGGGGCTGGGCCTGGGCCTGGGGCTGGCGGGCCTCCTTTAGTGCCATATTCTTCAAGGGTCGCATGATGACATTGATGGAGGCATTGGGCCCGATGCAGTAGTCCGAGAGGCACTTGTCATCAGCCAGCAGCTGGCCGCGGAAGAGCAGGTGCTGCTGCTCCTCAGGCACCTGCAGCCGCTCAGACACCAGCTTCTTCAGGGTGGCTATGCTCTCTTGTCCTGACACCTTCAGGCTGCATCTCCGGCCCAAGAGCAGCTTGACTGTGAGGAACATTGGGCTAAGAGTGGAATCAGGAAGGCTCCATGCTCTGGGAGCTGCCCTGAAGATTAAGGGATCCTGCAGGAGAAGTTGCCTCCTCCTATCAATAGAGGCCAACGGGCCCAGAAGGCCAAGGGCCCAGCCCAGCTGCGCCATCATTGGCTAATGCACAGTGATGTCACAATGCTGCAGGAGTCTCATTTCCAGAGGGGAACTTCAGGGATGGCAGGGGGCATTTTGGACACAGAGCATCCTTCCTCCATGAGAGGAGAAAGGAGAGAAGAGAAAAAAAGGAGGGCCAGGAAAGAAAATGTAGGACTGGGACAAAGGAGAGTGGGCCCGGGAAAGGGAGGGCTGGAAAGGATGGGGAGAAGGATGGGAAGAAGGAGCATGTCTGTTGATCATTCAACATAGCTGTATTGGGGACCGTCCCCGCAGCATCTGGACCTGGAGAGACAATTGTACCCAAACGGATAGGTTCTGCCTTTGAGACAATTTTAGATTAGTGAGACAGCTAACAATTATCAAGTGTCTTCTGTCTGTCCAGCACTTTAGAAGCCCTCTTGGATTGGGTTTCCCAGAAGCAGACCCTGAGATGGATTTGAGCACAAGAATTTAGTTGGGAGGTGATTCCAGGAGGCACCAGGTGGGGACAGAGGAAGTGAGACAAGGAAAGGAGGGAGCCACAATCTGCCCTAATGACCAGGCTTCCATGGCCACCGGCGCTCATCCTGCTGGGAGTACGGGGACTTCAAGGGATCCCCCTGGCCTGCACCAGGAGAGGCAAAGAGGCTGATTCTTCACGCTCTGACTCCCGTCTTTGGTGAATGGGAATGCTACCTCCCTGGCGCGTCTGGTCCACGGGTGTGCTGAGCATGCTCCTGTGACCAGAGAAAAGCAAGAAGCCATCTGGCCATCGGGAACATGAGCACTGAGGGGACAGGGCGGGGCCACCAACAGCTCTGCCTCGCAGGCACTACCTCACAGAATTCGCTCAACCGCGAAGGAGGCACTGTCTTGACCTCCGTCCACCTGTGGAGGCCCGGCTTACCCTACAGCGAGGAGGCAGCACTGCTTGCGTCTTCACCATTCCCTTGTGTTGCCTCCCGAAACACACACCTGCTCAGTGTCTTCTGTGTGGGCCAGGTATGGAGCGGCACCCGGGGCTCAAAGGCCAACAAGGAAAGGGACACTTACCCAGCCTCCTCTGTGTCAGCAACTTCTGTTGAACTTTTGAAGGCCCCCTGGGCCGAGCCCTTTAGATATGCTTTATATTTGTCATCACATTTAAGCCCATGGGGAAGGGGTTGTCTCATTTTAGAAATGAGCAAGCTTGGACAAGACCTGGCTGACGTCCCACAGCTCGTGGGCCGATTTTGTCAGGGGCCCCTTAACTCTCGCCAGCTTTCTGTGCTCTCACTGAACTCTCCCTCCCCACGTGACCTTCCTGCTGCACCAGCCTGGACTCTACGGTGGCATGACACTGTTGCCAACGGGACTTGCCAGACTTGCCCCTCCACAGCACCTGGCCCTCACACCTACCCCAAGTTTGCTCCAAGCTCCTCCCCTGTCTTCTGCCCGTGGCAGCCAAGGGCAACTGAAGAAAACACCCACGGATGCTACAGACTCAGCCAGCCCTTACCCGACCCCCGTGTTCTCACTCTTGGCAGGTGACCCAGAGTCTAGTCCACAGACAGACTAGAGCTCACAAGTCAGGAGTTCTCTGACCTGCTGCCCTTTCCCTACCCCGTCCTCCTCTCCTCTGCCCTACAAATTAGCCCTCTTGCTATTTCCCTTCTTCCCTGGAAACATCTCAGCAATATCCCCTCCCCTGCATCCCCGTTGCCCTCTTGGTTCAGGTTCTCACCTCCCTCCAGCCCACGGCTCTGAACTCATCATTCGTCCCCTCCATCCAGCTCTACCACCTTGGGTACGTTCATGCGACAGCCAAAGGCATCTTCCTAAAATAAAAGTAAGATTGACTCGTTCCTCTGAGTAACAACATCCAGTTTAATCCCCTTTGTTTTTGGAATCAAACTGGCCTCCTTGGCCTGGCAGCCAAGGCTGCTGCGGCCTGGCCCTGCTTGCCCTGCCAGCCTCCTGCCCTCCCATTTCCATCCTCCATCCCGGCCACACCCACCTGCCATTTCCACACTTGCTTGTCCTATTTGAACTCTTCCAATTAATCCTTCAAAACTCAAGTTTAAAATCACCTCCTCCTGCTTTCCCCGGTCCTGGGCAGAGGTAATCCCACCTCTCTCTGTGCACCCAGCACTCCCCTTGAACATATTTGTGTGCATGCACCTGGCACCTGGCTGTGGCTCCCTCACCGACTCCCAGAGGCAGGGGCTGGGCCCTCTCTACCTTCGCATCCCACATCACCAGCACACCGAGCCCGGCAAGGCCTTGAATACACGCTTGTCGAATGAAGAAGATAAAATTGAGACACGCTGAGCTAGGCAGGAGCAGGCGGGGTGGGCCCAGTACAGCAGGCTGTGGAAAGATATAAACCCTCCTGCAGCCTGTCTCTCACTTCCTCCCCTAGAGAGATGAAATACAAAATTACATAAAAAATAAATCTGAAAGTGATTCCAGTCTTTGCCAAAGGATCTTCTATAGTATTTCTTTAAATAGCCAACTCCCCTGGTGCATTTGAAATAAGACAGAATTTGCAAATGTACCTGTGCATACAGCGTAGGGGGCCATGGGCTCCACAACGGCAGGGCACCTGCGCAGAGGGAGCAGAGGGATGGGTGAGGTTTCTCCTCGGCCATCTGGGAGCTCCCAGCCTCTAGAGGGGAGGACCCTGTGGTGGACAAACCGTGGGATGGATAGGATTGAGGTCACACTGTGGGAGATGCCATGAGCAGAGCTAATCCAGGAAGGCTTCCTGGAGGGCTGAAGTTGGAATCATCGTCTGGGGCAGGAGACAGAAGGAAGATGAGCGGGGGAAGAGAGTGGCCTGTTAACTCTCTCCCAGGCTACAGGCTTTTGTGGAAAGCAGCAGGAGTTCTGAGCATGGAGGAGAAGAGAGACAGCTGCCCCTCCTGCCTTTCCTCCTCACACCCATCTACCCAGCCCTCCCCAGGACACTAGGAGACATTGGAGAAGGCCTGGGCTTCTAGACTTACATGGCACCCACAGCTCAGGCTCTGTCTCTCTGAGGCCAGTGGCCATGTGTAGGCAGGTGCCCCTGTGACAGTGGCTAGAGACACAACTGCTGGGTCATACTTTCCAAATCAGGCTACCTAATCTAGAGAGTCCAGTGTCCCACGGGCCATGAGGACAGAAGCTTCGGATCAGTGGTATCCTGAGAAGCTGGGAGAGATGGTTACTACCCAACCCCCGTGCCTGTTCCAGGGAGCTCCCCACTGCCCACCCCAAGGGGCACAGTGGCGGCACCTTGCTGGAGCCTCAAACCACATTTGGAGCCTGGAAATTTTATGTTTTTCCATGTAATTGCTTGTGTTAATTATGCAATTAGCACAAGAAAATGTAATTGTGTAATCAGAGCATGCAATCAGACAATAATTGCCATAATTGGGGGAAGATTATTGAGAATGAGTGGGTTTGGTGACTTGGGGCAAAGGAACAAATGCAGGCAGAGTGCTGGACAGTCGTGGGCTCAGACCCCTCTTGAAAACCACTGCAAGTGCAATTTGTGTCACTGGGAAACAAGCACAATGTCTGGCAGGGAAGATGGGTGAGGCTGGAGGGTGCTTTGGGACAGGTCTGTGAACATCCAGGCTCCTGAAGCCCTGGGCAATACCCCTGAACAGACTGACTGGACATTGGCAGAGCGAAGATGTGAACTCCACAGGATAAAAGCCAAGTGCCCGGCTGCCGGCCTGGGGCCTGCCTTCAGCAAGCCTGGTCCTGGAGTCTCGTCCCCATCTCTGTCTCACGGGAGTGCGACCACTGCCTAGCCTCCCTTGCACAGTTGCTGTGAGGCCAAAAGAGGAGGCCACGCCCCCAACTCCTAGCACAGTGTCTGACCCATAAGGACATCCAGAAGTATGGACTGAGTTTATAAATGTAAACGGGAGCTCTTACTGCCATTGCCAACTGTCAGGGAAGATCCCAGTGTGCCTAGACCTGTGCCCAAAGTGGAAATCCCACAGGCCGGGTGGGGCCTGCTGTTTGCACAGGTGGGTAGGCAGAGCTCCTCTGCAGAGCTGGCTGGTCAAGGGGAGGACAGGTGGCAGAGACGTGTGCTGGCAGCTGGGGGGGGGGGCTCCAGGCTGTGGGGAGTCTGCGACCACGCCCAGGGGCTGCAGGAGAGGCTCACCAAGAAGGTAGGCTGTGACCTCTGGCCCCATCACTCCCCAGCAAGTTATCAGATTATTGCATCTTAATGATGTCAGGCTGGCCTCCCAGGGGAGGTGCCAGGGGCGGGGCAGAACCCGGGAGGGACAGAGAAGGAAGGGAGGGAGACAGAGAAACAGTGTCAGAGTAAGAATGCTGGGCGAAGGAAGGGCTCGGAGAGGGAGAACTGCAGAGGGCAGACAGGAAAGGGGACAAGAGAGACCGGCAGGGCAGTGGGGCAGAGCTGGGGAGAGGGTGGAAAGGAAAGGAAGGGAAGCAGGAGCAGGAAGGGGCAGTTAATACAAGCCAAATACAGGCGACACCTCTGCAGGCCTCCCTTCGAAGAACAGTCCCTCTCCTCCTCTCCTCACAGGCTGGGATGGCTCGTGGAGTCTGGAAGCTGTTCATGGACAGAGGGGTTGACAGCCTGAAGCCGTGGTTCCCAGCACACCTGCACCTCCACCCCACGCAGCCCACCATTCCACTGCAGTGTGCCCACACTCTGCAGGGGCCTCGAGGAGAATAGCAGGTCCCCAGACACAGCCCAGTGGCAAGGGCTGCCTTCAGGCCCCCACTGTGCTGCTGGAGACCTCACTCAGCCTGTGCCACCTCCTGTAGCTGTCCCCAGGGAACCCCTTGTCCCTCTGAGGAGGGGGTCTCTCAGGGCTGCTCTGTGCCCTGTCAGGCCTAGCTCAGGACAGGAAAGGCAGCTATCTAGGTGTCCCCTGACCCCGGGCTGTCCTCCACAGTGCCTGGCACACAGTAGGAGTTTGGTAGGTAAGCAAGGCCCCCTCTCTGCCCCTCATCCACCGGCTGGCACTGGCTGGCTGTCTCAGCAGCTGCACCAAAATGGGTCTGTGGCTGCTCCAATGGGGACCCTAAATCTCACCCTCCCCAGGTCTTGGGAGCTGAGGCTGAGGCTGGCGAGCCCAAGCCTGCGGCCTGCAGGGCTGAGGGGCTGGAGCAGGAGGAGGGCAGCAGATCTCAGAGGGGCCCAGGAGCCCAGGAGACGCCGGGGCCAGACCCAGCCCAGCCCTTGCTGACTTTGGGTAGTCCAGCATCTGACAGGCCTCGGTCCCTGCACCAGACCATCTCAGTCCTGGCCTGTGCTGCCGTCCTGGGGTCCTGGAGAAGTCAGACACTGGCTGTGGGCGGCTTAGAAGCCGGACCCCAGAGCTGACACAAGCAGGACTCACACCTTCTGGAAAACCTCGTGGGGCTGCAGCCCACTGTGACCACTAGATGTCACTGGTGGCCTCCCCGGCCAGCTGCAGCAGCTGATGCCAACCAAGCAGGCCTGGGGCCTGGCACACAGGACTGGACCCTGGGGCAGTCCCCTCCTCCTGCACACTGCCAGTCGTCCCCTGCACGACCCTCCAGGGTCATGCTCCACGCACAGACATCAGTGCCCACCTAAGCTGGGTGCTCTGCCGGGTGCTGAGGCAGCAACAGAGGCTAGTGAGACATGTCCCTGTGGGAGGAACACATAAATCTGCCATTTCAGCACCGTGCATACACTTTACTGTGGAGGCAAAGGGACTCCTGACTCTAGCAGGAGGTGGGGCCTGAGCACAGGGCTTCACAGGGAGGGAGCTCGGGGTGGACGTGGAGGATGAGCAGGAGCTGCCCTCTGAAGACGCACTCCGTGGCTGAGGGCCAGCCCGCACAAGCCCGAGCGGCAGGGCGTGGGACTCGGTGAGTGGAGCCAGTGCAGGAGTGAGGGGTGAGGCAGCGAGGAAACAGGCAGGGCCGTCACCTTCACATAAGTCTCTTCCCGAGCCAAGACGTCTGAGTCAAACTCACCACCCTCCACAGCCCTGCAGTGACAGGCACAGGCGGCCCCAGGAACAGCCCACAGCCACTGCTCACTCTCTCACACACTCACACACACACTCACACACTCACACACATACACACTCACACACACTCACACACATACACACTCACACACATACACACACACTCACATACACACACCTCACACACACATACACACACACTCACACACATACACACACTCACACACACACACACACATACACACTCACTCACCTCACACAGACACACTCACACAGACACACACTCTCACACATACACACACTCACACACACTCACTCACATACACACACTTATACACACACTCACACACATACACATACTCTCACACATACACACTTACACACACACAGTCATACACACACACATACACACACACACATACTCACACATACACACAGTCATACACACACACACACACACTCTCACACATACACTCAAACACACACTCTCACACATACACACACACACTCACACTCACACACACACAGTCATATACACTCACACACACACTCACACTCACACAGACACACACACTCTCACACACACACACACACACTCACACTCACACACACGCACACACACTCTCTCACACACATATACACACTCACACACACACTCACTCACACAGACACTCACAGACATTCACACACACTCACACATACACACGTCCTGCCACCCCAAGCTGGGACCAGCAAAGGGCTTTCTTTCCCACACTGTCTCTGAGCTCCGCCAGGGCGACGGGAACAGCAGGCCCCCAGCCAGTGCTACTCTGCCAAGCCCGTGTTCCTTCCCCTCTCTGTGCCTTGTCTGGTGCGCCCTGACGGCAACGCTGCCCACGTGTGGCTGGTGGCCCATCATCTCAGTTGGGTGCTTCAACCATGACCAACACAGGGGCGTCTCCTGGGCCCATCTGCACTCTGGGACATGTGATTTCAGCTGACAAAAAATACTCTGCTTCAGCCTGTAGCTGTAATACTGTGACATACGTTTAAACATACAAAATGTACTCTGAATTTTATAGTGACATTATAAACCCTCAGGGACTGGGATTCAGCAAGATGTCTCCTGAGAGAAGGGGACATCAGTGAGTACTGGGGACAAGGGGCAGGCTGAGATCCCCAGGGCCCAGGGCGGGGGACTCCCATGCATACACGATTGCATTCCACAGACATTCCTTACACACCACATAGGTGCTCGGCGTGTGCACGAGAACTCTGGGAGTCGCCTCTGCTCTGAAGACCTACCATGAACAAGAGGTGGCGCTCCAACTAGCATCACACTTGGCAGGTGGGGCACCAGAGGGCAGGTGAGTAAGATTTTTGCCCACAAGACCCCTTCTGTCAGTTGAAGAAAGGCAGGCTCCTGCCCAGGAAGAGGGAATGTCACAAGCTGCATGACCTTTGCCCCAAGAATACTGGGACCAAAATGGAGAGCCAGAGGGAAAAGAGGGAAGAAAGGTGGGGACAGAGTGAGGCTGGACTTGGGGGCACTAAACTACCCATGAGACAGACCTTTATCAGGGGAAGAGACACTGGATTACAGCTGAACAAGGGAGCCAGTAAACTTGGATTTGACTTGGGCTTGGTTAACCCCAAGGAGGTTAATCCCAAGGATTGGCAGGTGGGATGTTGGGCTAGGGTTAGGGTTTTGGTATGTGACTTCCTGCTCTTCCAGCTGGTAGCACTAACAACACGCAGCCAGTCTTTAGGAGAGGCTGGAGCCAAAGGCAAGAGGGAGAAAATTTAAATCCAACCAACAGCTGATTGGATGTTCCTAGGAGCAGCATGGACCATATCAACCAACGGAAAAGACTTGGGCCGGATCAGGGGCTGCCTTAGGCTCCACAGTAGACTATCAGAACTACTTCCATTGAGTCATGCCCAGTGTTGACACCCAAGTGACTAGCTGCTGGACCAGCAGCCTGAAATCCTAGCTGACGGCCATCCCAGGGGTCACCAATGTGAACTTCTGCTCTGCAGTGCCTCCTCGGCTGCAAGAATATCACACTGGACTAATACCTTGTAAATGTTAGGTCTATACAATAATAAATGCTCCTAGGACTCATAGACAAGCCACCCCATTACTTTCACTAACAAGGACCTGATTAAGGGTTAAGTGTCTGGGAAGGAACAGGGCTCATGGTAAGGTGGGGAATATAGAGTATCTGGGACCAGACTTGAGGGTGCCAGGGGCTGGCAAGAATGGCATTGGGGCCTTTGCCCTGGAGAGAACTAGAGAAAGTTGAGAGAACCAGCTGTCAGCCCTGCCTCTCCTTTGGCCTCTCCAAAATACTGCCTCCCTGTGAAACCCTGAACGCACCTGTGTCTTCCCACCCAGCAGAACCCTGGGCCTCAGATTCAGTAACTGCTGACATTTGCCCGGACACAAGGTGCTCAAAAGAGGTCTGGGAGGCAGTGGGCAGGTGCCAGACAATGGGAGGGCCTGGCCGAATTGAGGCCGAGTGCCAGTCCCGAAGCCAAAGCTCTTCACACCAGCTTCCTGGCAGGATGGCAGCTGCCCGTCAGCAGCCAGTCTCTGTTGGGAGTGGTGCATCTGCACCGATAGCCCTGAGGCCAGGAAGCAGGGTGTGAGAGGCATGTGAGGTGACCCTGGGCTCCCTCCCTGCCTGCTGGTAGCCCAGTTGGGAAGGAAGAGGACCCTCCAGCCTGGATGGCTGTGAGGAAATGGAAATGAGCCCCTAGCCTCTGGGCATTGACTAAGCTTGGGTGCCAGGCATTGATTTCAGTCCTGGGCCCATGTGGCCCCTTGGCTGGGCAAAGGCAGATGTCACCACCAGGCTGAGTTCTTTTCCAGACAGGAACCAAGGGCTCTAGAATGGCATCTGGTAGGAATCACATGGGGTGACAGATAGGATCTTCTGTCCAAGCTTCAGGGTCACAGAGTGGTTGATGCAGGAGTTTCCAGACTGTCCAAAACTGCAATGCACACTCTCAAGCTCCCACTTATATCTGATCCCTCCCCAACCTCTCTGCAAGGGGTGGAGTCTGAGTGTAGAAGGATTTAGAATTACATTAGGGAGAAATTTCTGGTATGAGGCTTAGGATGCTGCTTCCTGCAAACCATTAGGAATAAAGGGAACAAGCCCTGTTTAATTGAACCAGGTCACATGCAGAGTTAGCTGGAAGCAGGGGAATAGACAAGATGACCTTGATAAGCAGATGACCTTGACAAGCCTTTGTTGTAAACTCAGGCAGGGGTGCCTTGTCAGAAAGACCCCTGCCCTCTTGTCCACCAGGGCTCACACTAACACAATAGGAAAAGGCCAACTGAGATGTAATCACCATGCTCTGATCAACAAAAGAGGTGATCAGGTGGTCCCACTGTAGCCAGGACTGGAGACCCCTGGATTGTAGAGTCATGCATTGTCAGAGAGAAAGGGGAGATGAAAGAGCAAGCCTTACCACCCACATCAAGAGACTTGGGCCCCGAGAGGTGACTTGCTAATTCCAGGCTTACCAGGGAGGGGTTTCCATGCCCACGGACCCCTGGGGAGAATGCCTTCCCAGAGAGGAGCTGGCCCCAAGCCCAAGGAAGTGAGACAGGATGGCTGCAGGGAGCCAGGCATGAGGAGTGGTCCCCAAGGCCCCAGCCAAGTTTCTGGGCCCCAGATGAAGAGTGAATCGCTGGTACTCCCTGGAGGGGAGTAGTCAGTCACCCTGTAAAAGTTTATTTTTATACATGTCTGATCTATTTCACATCCGCTCAGATATTTTGACACACATACAGGAAATGTAACTCTCCCCCATATGGCAGTGTTTGGTTGGCTGGACCTGGGGAAACTCAATAGGGTCACAGAGGAGCAGAGGGGAATCGCAGCGTCAGGGAAGAATGCCAGAGGCCTGAGGCCGAGATGGGCACCTCGGACAGCAGGCGGGGGACAGGGGTCACTGTGAGGTTAACCAGAAAACCCCCTGCCTGAGTACAGAGCCCTAGGGCCCCAGGCCTAGGAGGCTGAGGGTGGCTCTGGTCGCTGCTCCCCAGAAGGAATGGGGGCGTCACCATGAGGATGAGGCAAACCCAGAAGAGGGCAGCCAGAGCCCGCAGCCTAGGGGAAGCGCTGCTGAGACAGACAGGGATAAGCCGAGCCTGAGAGGCAAAGGCTGAGGTGCCTCTGCCACCAGCCAAGAGCAGGGATTTTCTCCATGTCCTGGCATCCCGGAACGAGGTGATCAGGAGACCTTCAGGTCAGATGAAAGGAAGGGACAGGGAAAGAGTGCCGGGCTGGGCACCACCCGGCTGGAACTTGCCCCAGTTACCGAACTCCCATGGGCCTCAATTTCCTCATTTATAAATTGGGGTGGGTACTACCCACTGGGGAAGCCAGGAGCATTAAAGGAGAGAATGCACGTACTGTTTGCTGAAAGGACCGGATAAAGGAGAAAGGGCCAGCAAATGCTAGTTCTCTCCATCCTGAACCATAAAACGAGGACGACACTGGCACCTCCCGAGCAGGTGGAGGGAGGATGAAAGGGGACCAACCAGGTCATGAATCTCCCGGCAGGATGCCTGGCTCCAGGGGCGGCAGTGAACGCTGGCACTGAGCTCACAGTCTAGAGGGAGAACCCGCGGGTCTAAGTGATGCCATGTCGGGCCCTGTAGGGGTGCGAGCACAGGGTGCTGCGGGAGAGCAGGGAGGGCAAACTCCCTCCCTCCACACCGGTCAGGGAAGGTCCTTCTCAGCTCTGCCTGCTGAGTCCACCTCTCCCAGAGAGGAAAGTCAACAACACGGCGCATAATTCCCAAAGGGAGAGTGGGCCGGAATAGCACATTGATTGAGTGGGGCTTTTTTTTTTCTTTTGTAAGACAGAGTCTCACTCAGTTGCCCGGGCTAGAGTGCCGTGGCGTCAGCCTAGCTCACAGCAACCTCAAACTCCTGGGCTCAAGCGATCCTCCTGCCTCAGCCTCCCGAGTAGCTGGGGCTATAGGTATGCACCACCACAGCCGGCTAATTTTTTCTATA
>CAUYMX010091401.1:0-26385 GCA_963573855.1 Lepilemur septentrionalis | reverse complement strand
ACTAGAAAGAAATTAATTTGCCAACTAAAAATATATAGAAAAAATTAGCCGGGCATGGTGGCACATACCTGTAGTCCCAGCTACTCGGGAGGCTGAGGCAGAAGGATTGCTTGAGCCCAGAAGTTTGAGGTTGCTGTGAGGTAGGCTGACGCCACAGCACTCACTCTAGCCCGGGCAACAGAGTGAGACTCTGTCTCAAAAAAAAAAAAAAAAAAAAAAAAAATCACAAAATGATAGCTGTTAAGCAATTTTCAATTTAAGTATGCATACATTTGTGTTAACTACTGATATATCTACCATTCTCCAGTTGAGTTCAGTAAACTGCATGGTCAGAACTATTATTTTAATCAAGCTGATAAACTTTTAAAACTGAAAAAATACTACAGACATACTTGGGTTTCAGTTTAAATGTACAACATAGGCTAGGCGCAGTGGCTCACGCCCATAATCCTAGCACTCTGGGAGGCGGAGACAGAAAGACCAAGACCGCTTGAGCTCAAGAATTCAAGTCCAGCCTGAGCAAGAGCAAGAGCAAGATCCTGTCTCTACTAAAAGTAGAAAAATTAAGCCCGCGTCTTCGCACGGGCCTGTAGTTCCATCTACTAGGGAGGCTGAGGCAGGAGGATTGCTTGACCCCAGGAGTTTGAGGTTGCTGTGGGTTGCGATGACGCTACTGCACTCTACCCAGGGCGACAGAGTGAGATTCTGTCTCAAAATAAATAATAAGCATACAACATATAAAAGTAAATATGAGATAAACATTAAAGATAAAAATATAAAACTCAAGTAACAAACCGTTATTTTTCTTTAAATCTTGTTTTAGATGAACGTTTTCTGCAAAGCTACCAGGCACACTAAATCATCTCTACTGCAAAAATAATAATGCTGTTACTTGAGATGTTTTCAAAGGACTATATGACAAGAAAAAAAAAATCAGTGAAAACAAAAAAAAATCTGCTTTTTATCTACGCATGCATACATGAATCCTGATAATAGTCAAATAACATTAAATAAAAATTTAATTTAGCACAAAAATTTTCCTGATTATCAATGTGGCAGCAGTACATCATAAAACAACACTCCGCTACTTCCCTTCATTAAAAAAAAAAATCAAAACATAGAAAACATCTGAAATACTACACAACAGAGTGGTTATTACTCAGAGGCAGAGATTAAGTGTGTAACAAGGAATGTGTTACTCTATACAGTATACCTCTCTGTATTAAGTGTATACACAAAATATACCTTTGTAGTTTAAAAAAAGCTATGAATGAATTACCTAATTACCTGATTAGTTTTGCAATTAACTTCCTACTCCGAATACTAAATAAAATCCAAATACTGCTCAAGAATACGTAAAAGCAAAGGTATACTGTAAATTCATTTTTGAGAAGACATTAAGGAAGTGGAGAGAAATTAATTTTATTTCAAACTCATTTAAGAAAAAACTGAGCTCAAACTTAGATACCAAAGTTTATGGTAACTTTGCTTTTAATAAAAAATTTGACCCAAAACAAACCTAAAACAACCAACCCTTAACATCTCAGTAACACAGTAGTACTCAATACCCTACAGATAGCTGAGTTAGTAGGTACGTATAAAATGATCAAAAGAATGATTTTATCCTGCCTCGGGTACTGTCAGAGACATAAGACACCCTCCAAATACCGCCAAAGTTACTGTAAATATAAAATCGGGGTGATGAAGTTATCAATGACCGAGTAAACGATACCCAGAGAGGACACGGAAGGCGTTCTGTTTTAAGCGTCTGGAGAAAGGTACTGCAGCAAAGAACGCGACAGAATGGTTAACAGGTCTGCAATACTTTAGACAACGGCAAGAAGGGAAAAACCGGCAAGAACGTCTGAAAGAAGAACGGTATCCAATGGAATCATCACATCTGCTCGAGCACGGCTCCGGACTTCCAGCGAGTGGGACGAGGATGGAACTATCACTGCGTGGGGAGAAGTAGCCGGGCTGAGGGGCACATACGCTTCTGCAGGTGGCGGAGCGCCCGCAGGGGGATGGGAAAGAGAACAGTGTTGCCTCAACGGGTTTACTGTATTCCCTTCAAGATTAGGGGAAGCTGAGACAGCACGTCTCCCGGCACCAAGAGGCACTCGCCCCGGGCCCCTCCCTAACGACTTGCCTTGTAGAAAGAGTTGCGGGTCCCAGGCCCCCGGAAGCCAAGGCTCCGCCATCCAGGACAACCGCTCTGCCAACAAGGTCCCGCGAGAATCGAGAGATCTCGCGATACAAACCCCACTAGCATCTCGCGAGCTTCGTCTAGAACCAACATGGCGGCACAGAAAAGTCAGTATTTCGGACCTAAGAAAGTGTTTCATCAACGAACTGGAGGACGTCTAAAACACAAAAAGAGCAGGAAGCCTCTTCCGCCTGACATGTCTCTTCCTATTCTCCTAGTATGCAAGAACTGCAAGCGATTCTAAAAAAATCTCCGTTGACCACTATTACACTAGACACAGTGCATCCCTCTGCCTCCGCCAGCTCCAAGTCACGTGGAAGCATTTTCGGCGTGCCCGTCACGTGGGCCGCTACGGAGCGAGCGCGCGCCCGTCGCCCCCAAGAGCCCTCCCCGCCCCCTATCGCCCGCGCACACGTGCGCGCGCACCCCCGCCCCACGTGGGGGCTTCGTAGTCGCCGCCGCCGCCGCCACCAGCCCACCCCCTCCCGGTACTTGGCTCCAAATCCGGGTCCCAGAGCCGATCGTTTCCCCACTCGCCGTCCCCTCCCCCTTCGTTCTCCCTCCCCCGCGTCTGGCCCCCACCACGTGCCCGAGCGCTTGCTCACCTTTCGCGCGGGGCCGGGCACCATGGGCCACTTGGGGTGGCGCCGCAGCGGTGGCCGCTCTCCGCCCCCGCCACGGCACTTGCTCGGGTGGTCGTTGCCGCAGGAAGCTCAACAGCGGCGCCGCGGCGCTTCCAGGTGGGTCCCCGCCTCCCGCTCCTGCCACTTCCCGCAGCACCAGCGGCTCCTTCCGGTCCCCTCCTTTCTCCTCCTCGCTGGGACGGGCGGGCGGCGGCGGCGGCTGCGGGCGCGCTCACTACACCGCCTGCTGGTAACCGCGGCCCGTGCAGCGCCCGAGGGCCGGGGGCCGCCGGGGCCCACCCCCGCGGCCCGCCCCTGCCCTTGGGCGAAGGTTGGTCTTCCGAGGGCAGGACGCAGTCCATCCCTTGCGACGGTCTAACCTGGCCCTACCAATGGGAGAAAGGCGTCCTTGTAGCTCCGCTGTTGGAAATCCGCTTCATCCTGCTCTTTGTGGCCTCTTGAGAAACTTGTAAACCCTAGCTCCCTCAGCAGCGTGGCCTCAGTCCAGAAAAATACCCATATATGTATATTATTGTATGTGCCCCTGCCTACCTCATCTCCATCCGCTCAGCCCCCTCGCTCACCTCTCTGCCTTTGCGGCTGTTACCACAGCACGCAGGCTCGAACCACTTCAGGCCTTTGCGCTTGCTGTTCTCTTTGGCTACAACACTTCCTCCAGATTTCTTTTAACTCATCGATGTTCGATGCGAATTGTAGGTCCGTTCTCAGAGGTCAACATCAGAGGGCTGCCTACACCACTTTATCCAAAAGAGCACACCTGCACCACTGGTTTTACTCTCTTTACCTGCTTTTATTTCTTCGTAACAGTTATAACTTCCAGACCTTATTTGTCAGCGTCGTGGCCACCAAGAATGTAAGCTCTTTAAAGGCAGGGACTTAGTAACTTTTGCTTATTGCTCTAGCCTCAGAAATATGTCTGGAACAAAACAGTGCTTAATAAATACTCTTATCAAAACATATCTACCAACTGTATAAAGCATGCAGGTAAATAAAGCCCACTAATGAAGATAAGCACTTCCATTTGGGTTGATAGTACCACAGACAACTTCACTGTTTATGAGCTGTGGGAAAACTGGGCTAAACCTTCCCTGATTATAATAATAAGATTATGTTCCAAAAATATCAAATCCAGTGGTAGAAGCCATTAACTGGGGCTCTTCCTTGACAATTATCAAATACTGCTACATTGCTTTTTTTCTGGTCTTTGGAACTGTTTTTTTGTTGTTTTTTTTTCCAGGCAAGTGGATACATGTGCCTTCTTTTATGTTGCTAATAAAATTACTAAGTGGTTGAAATGGCTTTTTGAATTTGTTTCAGTTTCCAATTCAACTCAAAGTAACATCTGCTTCAAGACAAAGGGTGACATATTTTTATACTGATCAACACATCAACAAGCCTTTATTTAATCTATTTGGTGCCAGGCCCTATACTAAGGCTAGAGACACAAAAATAAACACAAAGATTCCCTACCTTGCCCATATTCTTATACAGCCAAATTCTATTTATAATAACCATAACAACCATGGCTTCTTAATTCCTATGTGCCAGGCAATATGTTATGTATTTTTATGTATTACCATAGGCTTCCAATAATCCTATGAGATAGATACTATTTGTGTTGGGCCCTGAGATGTACTTCTCAGATCCCCCTTCAAAAACGAAGTCCTTATAATCTGCTGCCAGGAAATGTTGCCCACAGCCAGCCATCAGTTGTCAGCCCATTTCTGGCATGCCAGTGTCACACAATGTGATAATATTCTCAGGGAGGCCACATCCAATAATCAATGCAGGGATAAAAGGCCCAGCCGTCTCACCTAAACTTAGGACAATTCTGATGGATCATCTCATCTCCTGCTTCAAGATCAACAAGATCAACTGAGGCATTTCATTGAGACTTCATAGAAGCTCACCTTCTCCCTCTGCCCAATGTTGTTGCTTTCCTTCCCTCTCATAAGTGATGATCCCAAGAGCATTCCCTAATAAATCTCCTGCACGCTAATCACGTAAGAGTCTGCTCCCTGGGAAACCCAACCTGTGACACTATTCATATTTTTCTCTTGATAAAACAGATTAAGTTGCCCATTTGAACTGCAGAAGGCTTTATAGATATTATTTGATTTTATTATTTATTTATTTAGAGACAGAGTCTCGCTCTGTGGCCCTGGGTAGAGTGCAGTGGTGTCGTCATAGCTTACTGCAACCTCAAACTCCTGAGCTCAAGCAGTCCTCCCACCTAGGCCTCCCAGAGTGCTAGAAGTATGGGCATGACCCACCGTGCTGAGTCTATACAGATATTTGAATAAACTATTGTACTAGCAGAGGCAGGGTTGGAAAAGGCTTTTTACAATAGTTAGCATTTGAGTTACAGGATGACTTTGCTAAGCAGAGAGAAAAAGTCTACGCTAAGGGGAGGTGATTGCATGAATGAGTGTGGGAAGGGAGAGAACTACAAGTAACCCCACGTGGCTGGACTGCAAGCTCTTTGGAGTAATCCCTAAGGGATAAGGAGAAGTGACCAGTTCATTGATGGTAAAGAAGGTAGCTAAGAAAAGAAAACTCTAGGCCTGGGAGTAGATCTCAGCTGAGTGGAAAGGAATAGAAACCCTTGAAATCCTCAATTATCCAAGAATGGAAAAGAGTTTCATTGCTCCCAGAAAAGGGAACCCACTGCCAACCTTTCAGATGCCACTCCCTAATTACATACTCCTATATAGCCTTTATTTTCATCACAGAATGTTGACAATGGAAGAGACTTCAAGATCAACTAATTCAGGAGTTTGTATAATATTTTCTGAAGCACTGCCATTCCTTTTATAATCCCAGTCTTACTTCAGAATCCAATATTTGAACCAAATAAAAGAAGACCTGGGAGTGGGCAACCAGCTGACATTTCCCTCAGTCCCTCACCATGGCATAGAAGACAGTGCCTCAGAACATGTTTTGAAAATCATTGATGTAGTCCATTCATTCATTCTTTCAACAAGTATGCCAAGTGCCACACAGGATCCTGGAGAACAAAGCAAACATAAGCCCTATTCTGACAGCCTACAGTCTAGGGAGGGAGGCTGACATTCAAGAAATAATCACATAAATAAATACTGTACATAAATTCAAACCGGTAAGTACCATGCATGAAAAGTGCAGGTTACTATGAGAATATGTCCATAGGCCCAAAAGTACATGTTCTAAAGTACTTCTGAGGAAGTAATATCTGTGTTGAGGGAGACCGAAAGTATTAATGCAGTTAGGAAGTTAGGCAAAGGCAGGGAAAACATTCCAGAGGAGAACAAAGCCCCCTACATGGGATGCTTAATATTACTTGGTATTGCTACTAGTTACTATTACCTGAAAGAAACCAGGTAATAGTTTTTTTCCTATGGATATATAGAATCTGATATGACATCATGTATCCTAATTTCTTTCATTAGATCATACACTTTTTTCTATGTCAGTAAATCTTCAAAAATCCCAAGAGATGGTTATATGTTTAACTATTTTTCTATTTGGGGGCACTTTCATACTATTACGATTGGTTTGATGGGTGTCTCATGTCCGAATACAGTATGTGTAGATATTTTAGGGGCTGAATGTCTATGATTTGGGTAGTTGATTGGATTTGTGGGTAAAGAAAAGTCTAGGATTCCTAGCTTTGGTGGCAGGGGAAATGGAGCTGTCATCAATGACCATAGGAAGTAGTAAAGTAGGAGCAAGTTTAGGGGTGGAATGATGTGTTCCATTAAGGTATAGTGAGTTTGAGGTAACATCCAATTGAAGCTGCCCAGGAGTCAGTTGAATATGTATGTCTAGGATATTGGCCCCAGGTCCAAGCTGGACATACAGATTTGTGAGTCTTCAGCTTACAAATATAATTGTAACTTGAACGTTTGGTTTAGATTTCATTACCTAGGGAGAGCAGAGAGTGAAAAGAGCTGAAAATCATGAACGAAACCCTGAAAAACACTGACATTGTTGGAAGCAAGGAAAGAAAATGAAAACCAGAGGAGAAATGAGGGACCAGAACAGTACCAAAGAAATTAGATAGAGTGGTATCCAAAAACCAGGGAGGGGGATATGTGAAAAACAGAGTCTTCAACATGAATTTATTAGACAAATTTACCAAGAACCTATTTTATCTCATATACTATGTCAAGCACTAAGAGGTGAACAAGACAAAACCTTTTGGTGTTTAATGAGTAGTGGCAAATTGTTGTACATCACCAAAAAGGCCAATACATTGTGCTTATTTCTGAAAAGGCTTACCAAAAATTATCAGTATAATAGGTAAAATCGGATTCAAAATAATTAAAATAGGAAAAATAGGGCAAAAGAAAAATAGAAACAAGAAAATGATGCACAGAAATACATGCTCTGAGGTCCTGAATACTTGCTTTAAGCGTTTTGGCAGATGTAACAAGGAAAAAGAAGATCAGCTATGATAGTTGCAGCATCCATAGGATAAGAAAAAATGATTTGCCCAAAGGAGGCTTTATTCCCAGTACAAAGACCAAACAAATTTCTCCCACAGTTTCTCATAACAAGATCATGTGAACAGTATCCTCAACAGCATCTTTCTAGTAAATCCAATAATTAATTTTATGGGACTCCTTCTTTATTACAGTCTCTCTCCATTCTATAGAATTGCTTGGAAGAGGTAAACAGCATATGCTAGGTAATAAACTCTTATGGTCTGATGTGTGTGTGTGTGTATGTATATTTCAAATTAGCATGACTTCAACCCTAAAAACTTTGGCATATCTGCATATATTTCTTAACAAGGCCATTCTTTTATTTTATCAGTTACCATAATTTATAACATTGATATAATCAATACTATCTAACATATAATCCATAAATTTCTCCAACTGTTCCAATATTGTTCCTTATAAATTATTTCATCCAATCCAAGACCCAATGAAGGATCACATTTGCATTGTCATATTCTCTTAATTTTCATCTAGCCTTTCTTGTCTATCATAACACTATTTTTTTGGAGTCTAAGAAAGCTGTGTTTGTACAATGTGCCTTTTAAAAATTTACCTTGATTTCCCATCATGATAATATTCAGATTAAATATTTTTCACAGAACTCTTACATAGATAACATGTTCTTAGTGGTTACACGTTTCTTTTCCATTTTTTAAAAATATGGAATACTTGATGAATTTTTGTCATCCTTGGGCAGAGGCCATGCTAATCTTATCTGTATTGTTCCAATTTTAATATGTGCACTACTGAAACAAGCACAGAAGTTACACATTTTCAAAGGAAGAAAGAGAATAAGGGGTTACATCACTGACTGCCAATTATGTTAAGTATTTTATATATAATATACATAATTATCATAATCCTATGATCAAGTGTGGCAGAGATTTGCTATTCAGGTCCCTCTTCAAGGAAGCACTTGCTGCCTAGCTGAGGGGAGTGTGGTTGGCTAACCTCTATTAACTCCATCCAGGTCAAACTGAATTCGCTCTCTTTCCCAGGTAGCCACTAGTGGGTGGGCCTACTGACAGTACAAGAGCCCAGCCATTTCTGCCCAATGCAGGACTCCTCTAATGGGCAATCTTAGCTTCAGATCTCCTTATGGGGCTGGCTGGCAGAGATTTTGTCAGGCCTGTATCACTCTGGTAACTCCTGCTCAATCCAGTTTCCTCTCATTTTCTGTGACCTGTGTTACTCCCCCAAAAATCATATACATTCCTAACACCATCTCAGTATCTGCTTCCTGGAAAATCCAACCTGTAATATTCTCATTTAACAAAAGTAGAAAACTGGAGATCAGAGAACTTTAAATACTGTTACAAACCATAGCTAGAAGGTGATAAAGCTACTAGGATTTGAATTTAGGCAAATTGACTCCACGGCCCCAAACCTAATCACCTTCATTTCCAGACTCTTGGCTGGGTGAGGTGGCTCACACCTGAAATCCTAGCACTTTGGGAGGCTGAGATAGAAGGATCACTTGAGGCCAGGAGTTCGAAATCAGCCTAAGAAACACAGTGAGACCCTATCTCTACAAAAAAATGAAAAAAGAAAAATTAGCTGAGTATGGTGGTGCATGCCTTTAGTCCCAACTACTAGGGTGGCTAAGCCCAGAGGATCACTTGAGCCCAGGAGTTTGAGATTTCAGTGAGCTATGATTCTGCCACTTCATTATACTCTGCGCAACAGAGCGAGACCCTGTCTCCAAAAAACAAAAAAAAGAAAAACAAAAAAATCAACAGACTTAACACACAGGCTCTCATTAGCCTTTGACTACAATTTTCCTATTTCTCAGCTTAAGTATTTCTAAGAAAATCATCCTTACAGAAACTACTTTTTTTTTGGAGACAGAGTCTCACTCTGTTGCCCAGGCTAGAGTGCCGTGGTGTCAGCCTAGCTCACAGCAACCTCAAACTCCTGGACTCAAGCGATCCTTCTGCCTCAGCCTCCCGAGTAGCTGGACTATAGGCATGCGCCACCATGCCCAGCTAATTTTTTCTATATATTTTTTGTTGTCCAGCTAATTTCTTTTCTATTTTTTTAGTAGAAACAGGGTCTCGCTCTTGCTCAGGCTGGTCTCGAACTCCTGAGCTCAAACGATCCACCCGCCTCAGCCTCCCAGAGTGCTAGGATTACAGGTGTAAGCCACCACACTCGGCCAGAAACTATTTTTTTATCCCACATTTGTCAACATGCCAACCTTTAAGACTCTATGGTACTGATACCCATTTATGTAGTTTGACAATTATAATGTAAAAAAATCATATAAGCTCTTAGGGACCAGTATTCTTTAGCATACTATATATTCCAGTAACAGATGTTACTATTAACGAATGTGAGATACCACCACAAGTTTCAAAGGAATTCACTGGGAAACAATATATTACAGTGTATAAGTAAGTGATCTGAGTTGGAGTCACATATGTGCCACTTCTTTGCTGTTACAACTTTGGGCAAGCCACTTAACCTATGTCACCGAGTTGTCAGGAGGACTAAATGTAAGGAAAGCACTTAGTAGAGTGACTGAAGCATTGTAATATTCAATAAATGGCAAGCACTATTAAAAATAAACCTTTTTGATTAATACCAAATACCAGGCAATACACTAAATTCTGGTGATTCATGCACAGATCAGTAACATCACTCAATCCTTGAGGACGACTATAGTATCAATTATGAGAAAGAAGAAAACTAAAAACTATATATTTTTAAAAAGTTAAAAGAGATCTAAATGACTGATTACTAAATTCATCTCATTAAGTATCAAAACTTTACTACACTGAATGACTAACTTGCATACTTCTGATTAAGAAATAACAAGAACACATTAACAAACATTATGCCCTTTACCTTTAATGTTTATCAAATAAATTCAACATTCAAGTTGTATATTTTTAAATCATTTTTATTGAACTAATTTTAACATTGCTTTGGCCGGTGACAGCTGCCCCAAACCAAAACAAAGCCATCATGAATGCTATTCAACATCCTCAATGTAATCCAGTATGTTTTTGTACTTGGAATATAGTTAAACTTTTGACATTACATAATCAAGCAAATAGCAGTGCATACTATATTATTCAAAAAGACTTTATGTATTTCATTAAAAAAATCAATTTGCAAGTGGCTTCAACGTTATCAACAATCTCACTGACACATTCCACACTTCATGCTCTCAAATAAAAAAGTGCCCTAAAACTAACCCTAAGTGTTTTATTTGTGACATTAATTAATTCTAGCCAGAGTTATAGGAATTGAAGTTTAACATTTTACAATATAAGCGGCAATAAGTTACTGATATCTGCTGACAAATTCCACTTGAACTAAATACATCTTGATACATTCAAAAAAAGACATTTTGTATATTTTAATATGCTAGTTATATGCTGCAGTGCAAAAGAAGTAACACCCTACATTTCCTGAGCTTTAGGAAATTAACAACATTTTTCAGGCTACTATTCTCAATTTAAAATAGGCTCTTCATTATACGAAGCCATGTCAAAACTACAGAATTAAATTAAGCTTTGGAGAGCTGAAAAGATTGGTCAGAGTTATGATTTAGAGTAATGAAAAAGTTTTCAAAGCAGAAGTATTTACAACATTACAAAGGATGCTATGGATGTGTATGTAGAACAAAGATAACCTAATGATTACCAATTAATCACAATTGTCCCTTCTCTTTCAAAAATATTACACCGAAAGACTTTATGCTAAGTATTTAGCATTAAATATACCAACTTATAGTATATTATACATTTTAACATATTCTTCCATAATGCCCACTAAGAAGGAATAAATGGGATAAAAGATGAAAAGTCAAGAAAAGAAACATGCTTTTAGGAATGTTTTCGCATGTGTATATATCAGAGGAAGTGAAAATGACTTCTCATTAGAATTCTCTATATCCTCAAAATTACAAAGACCGAGTTTCTACTTCAATTTTTTCTTCTGCTTGTAGTATATCTGGATCAACATGAACAACTGGAGGTCGCAGGATAACTTCAGGCCCTCCACCATATATAGACTGCAGAAAATTCCACGTTTCTTCGGAAATCTGACCAGAATCTGCTCCTAAAATTATATAGAAAGAATAATGTTAACAAATCTATAAATTCATTCTGCAAAAACTTTCGTAGTATACCCCCCAGCATGAATCCTCTAGGGATAATTGAGAACTTTTGGAACATGAATCTGCAGCCCGCCAGCCTATATTGTTATAAGCAGCAACATATGGTCTGTTGTTAAAAAGTTATGAGATGCTTTTTCCTAGAGGTCCTACCAAGAGCCTTAAAACCTTTCCTCAGATAAAAATCAAACACTGGTTGCCTTCCACTATTTATCCTAGTTGATGTATGAATTACATTCTTGAGTAGATAAAAAAGTATCATAGATGGCTACAGATGACATAGCCGTAACAGTGACAAATCACTAGTAAGTAAAGGCTTAAATATGAATCAAACTTACCTTGCCTGAGCATCACATTACCACATTTAGTGACTGCAATTTTTGTATTGTCAATAGGACCTGGAGGATCTAAGTCAAAAGGAAAAAAATTATCAAAATGCACATTTTTCAAAGAAATGTATCAAAGAATTACATGATTTTGTGCTTGAAATCATTGAGAGCTTTAACTATACAATCAGATTAGTTGTTTTTTTTTTGTTTTTTTTTTTTTTGAGACAGAGTCTCACTCTGCTGCCCAGGCTAGAGTGAGTGCCGTGGCGTCAGCCTAGCTCACAGCAACCTCAAACTCCTGGGCTCAAGCGATCCTTCTGCCTCTGCCTCCTGAGTAGCTGGGACTAGAGGCATGCGCCACCATGCCCAGCTAATTTTTTCTATATATTTTTAGTTGGCCAATTAATTTCTTTCTATTTGTAGTAGAGACGAGGTCTCGCTCTTGCTCAGGCTAGTTTCGAACTCCTGACCTTGAGCAATCCTCCCGCCTCGGCCTCCCAGAGTGCTAGGATTACAGGCGTGAGCCACCACGCCCGGCCAGATTAGTTGTTTTTTAACCAAATTATTATAGCCAATTCTTAATATCTTCTCCTGAGCTTCTTCCTTTTTGAGCCTTAGTTTTCCCAAAATAGAAACAGGAAGAAGATGAGAGAGGCTCTCTCACAACCACTGAAAGTCTAACAGAAATGATTTCTTACCTATCCATTTGGGGATTACAGGTCAAAATCTGCCACTTATGTTAGAAAATAACAATTACTTTATAGTTTAAAAAGAGATTATATAGGCCAGGCGTGGTGGCTCACGCCTGTAATCCTAGCACTCTGGGAGGCTGAGGCAGGTGGATAGCTCAAGGTCAGCAGTTCGAGACCAGCCTGAGCAAGAGCGAGACCCCGTCTCTATTATAAACAGAAAGAAATTAATTGGCCAACTAAAAATATATGGAAAAAAACTAGCCGGGCATGGTGGCGCATGCCTGTAGTCCCAGCTACTTGGGAGGCTGAGGCAGAAGGATCACTCAAGCCCAGGAGTTTGAGGTTGCTGTGAGCTAGGCTAATGCCACGGCACTCTAGCCCAGGCAACAGAGTTAGACTCTGTCTCAAAAAAAAAAAAAAAAAAATTAAGCTCCTTTAAGCACCACAGAGTTGACCAATCTATTACCGTTTTGATGTTAACATACATTAATATATAAAACCAGAATATAATTTTCTGTAGACTTGTAACCTATTGTATTAGTCTCTTAGGGCTACCATAACAAAATCCCATAGATTGGATGACTTAAACAACAGAAATTTATTTTCTCACAGTTTTGAAGCCTGGAAGTCCAAGATCAGCATAGGTTTCCCTGAAGCTTGCAAACAGTGGCTTTCTCATGCATTCTTCTGTGTCCCTTCCTCTTCTAATAAGGATACTAGTCCTGTTGGATTAGGGCCCCACCCATATGACCTCATTTAATCTTAACTGTCTCTTTTATGAGGCCTCATCTCCAACTACAGTCACATAGCGGGGTTAGGGCTGCAACACATGAATTGTGGGGGACACAATTTAGTCTATAACATCTGCCTTTAAATTTCAGAGCAGATTACAAACATATTGCTATATCAATAAATACACACCTGTCATCATTTTAATGGCTACATTCTATTATACAAATGTAACTTTTAATCTAAATATCAGGATATTTAAGTTTTTTCTTTTATTTCTTACTAAAAATTCTGTGATAAAACTACTTGCATGTATATATACTTCACATGATTATCAAATATCTTTAGGGTAAATTTTAAAGAGTGAAATTGCTATGAAAGTGTACTTACTACCCCCCCCCCCAACTTTTTATTTTGAAAAACTTCAAACCTATGGAAAAGTTGAAAGAATGATAGAATAGTATGGTAAATACCCATATATTCTTTGGATTCACCGATTGAAAAAATTTCGCAGCATTTGCTTTTTCTCAATTTGTTTATAAAAACATTTCTTTATGAACCATTTGAAAGTTAACTTGCAGACATCATGACACTAAACCTTGAAATTGTCAAAGCTGGAAAACTTTTCTCAGATAGTTACCCATCGGCTTGATGGCTGTATTAGTGAGCTGAACTGTAGTTATCTGGGTGAGGCTGGCTAATCTACACTGTTACCAAATTAAACTTCACTTTTTACTGAATCTGTTCACAAATCTGTTTAACTTTTTCCCTAGTGACTCCAATGGGATCAGGTAGCAGTCGACCTCAGGAAATAGAAATTGGAGAATCTGGTTTTGCTCTGTTATTCCCTCAAATTGAAGGAATAAAAATACAGCCCTTTCATTTTATTAAGGATCCGAAGAACTTAACATTAGAAAGACATCAACTCACTGAAGTAGGTAAGCTACTATTATTTATCATTAATTGCTCATTTTGTTGATTAATTTTGTTCTTTTTTTATTTCCGGCTGGTTGGTAGATATTCGGCTCCTGTGGGAGAATGGGAATTAAGTACACCTGTTAGTGGAGATGTAGGTAATTCAAACTAGTGACTAATAGAGTCAGTACCTTTTTTGTAGAATTGATTTACTTTTAGAATTATGTGACTTATATTAAAGCCTAAGAGAACTAGAGATGAAAAGTTTCTCATCAATACTCTGTTGATAATAAAACTTATTTGTAGGCTGGGCGCAGTGGCTCACGCCTGTAATCCTAGCACTCTGGGAGGCTGAGGCAGGAGGATTGCTCAAGGTCAGGAGTTCAAAACCAGCCAGAGCAAGAGTGAGACCCCGTCTCTACTACAAATAGAACAAAATTAATTGGCCAACTAAAAATATATAGAAAAAATTAGCTGGGCATGGTGGCGCATGCCTGTAGTCCCAGCTACTCAGGAGGCTGAAGCGGGAGAATCGCGTGAGCCCAGGAGTTGGAGGTTGGTGTGAGCTAGGCTGACGCCACGGCACTCTAGCCTGGGCAACAGACTGAGACTCTGTCTCAAAATAAATAAATAAATAAATAAATAAATAAAAACTTATTTGTATTTAATTCTGAATTTTAAAGGAATTCTTGCTCTATTAGTTTTTTGTTTTGCCTTATTTTTATTTTTTGAAGCTGAAAAGTTTTTTTAAACTTTTATTTCTTTTTTATACTAGTAATAAGCATTTACTGTAAAAGATTTTAGAAGATGCAGGGGACTAATGAGAAAAATGGGAATAAGTATAGTGAACCTAGTAAGTGTTAGGAAAGGCAGAAGTTATGGAAGAATCTATTAAGCAAGGGGTGCACTGGGAAACATCTGGCAGGAAGTATGATGGAGTCCGAGAGACGAGTTTGCAGAGGTAAAGAGTTGGCTTAATATCTCAGCTTTGATGGGAAAGCTTAATATAGTAAGCAACAAACTAGTTACACAAGCAAAGTAGTGTTAAGTCCTTTCATCCACATCTGCAGATAAACGCATTGGACTTGCTTAACTCATTAAAATAATCACTTTAAAAAAAATCACTGTTGGCATAAAAACAATTCAGTGGTAACACCTCACTTCTAAATCAGCCAGTCTGTAGAGATAAGCCTCCCTTATTTGAAATGGCACTCAACCTGGCAGGAATAAAAATTTGTATAGCAGACAGGGCACAGTGGCTCGCGCCTGTAATCCCACCACTCTGGGAGGCCAAGATGGGAGGATTGCTTGAGCTCAGGAGTTTGAGACCAGCCTGAGCAAGAGCAAGGCCCCGTCTCTACTAAAAATAGAAAAAAATAGCTAGGTGTGGTGACGCGTGCTTGTAGTCCCAGCTCCCCAGGGGGCTGAGGCAAGAGGATTGCGTGAGCCCAGGAGTTTGAGGTTGAAGTGGGCTGTGATGATGCCACGGCACTCTAGCCAGGGACAGAGTGAGACTCTGTCTCAAAAAATACGTATATACACATATAGCAGGAAAGGGGAAATTTGGTTTGCTGATCAGAAAAAAAAGGAGTATGTGCATTGTATATATGTTAATTAGCTAGATATAACCGTTCCACAATGTTTAGAGACTTTAAAACATCATGTCGTACACAGTAAGTATAATTTTATCTGTCAAATAAATAAATAGAAGGTAGTCAACCTTTAAAAAAAAGAATACAGGCTTGTAGCTGCCCTAGTTCTGCTACTTTCTGGCTCTCTAATTGAGAGCAAGTTTTTAAACTTTCCTAAACCTCTGTTTTCTTCATCTATAAATTGGAAATAACTAACAGAGATATGAGGATTGAATGAAATGACTTGTGTAAAAGCATGTAGCGACATGCCGTGTTCAGCAGATGGTAGGTGGAAGGCTAGCGTTGGCCTCATGGTCTGTGGAGGAACAGGCTAGAGGGAGCTCAGGAAGGGATGGTGTAGAGGCAGCCAGGCGGTCTTAGGTGTCCTTAGCAGCCCATTCAGAAGCCCCATGCCAGAGGAGCTCGTGTATGTCTTTGCTTATAGTGACAGCGATGGCTTACATTTATGGAGGTATCGTATGCTGGGCACTGTGTTATTTCTAATCCTCACCACAGCTTTGCCAGGCAGAATTTGTCATCGAATATCATTGACGAGGAAACTGAACTCTGATGAGAACAGAGAGCGAAGGCTACTGGGGTATGTAAGTAGTAGAGTTAGCTGAATGGTTAAAGCCACCCTAAGTTAAGGATGCTAAACTTCCTTTAGGGAGAAGATCAGATAGTGCCTTTAAACTGACTCAATGTTAAGCGTAAGGGCAAAAAGAATTTAGGAGCAAATGTAGCCACGTGGCTAGGCTCAGGTGAGCTTGTCATCATTATAATGTGACCCGAGGTTGGAAGGCTAGCTGGATCTACCAACATTCAGCAAACCCGATCTTATTCAGAATTGGTCAGATGGTTAGAAAATAATAGGTGTGAAACTCAAAGGAAAAGTTGTACTCAGACATGTTGGTTTGAGAGCCATTTGCAGTCTGTAAAAGTGTCAGCTGCCATTGAAGGCCTTGCAGTAAGTCAGTCCAGGACAACTTAGTCAGACTCTGGAAGGGATTACAGCAGCACATTTAGTACAGGGAAGCAAGAAGAACTATATGTTGATGTTGACAAGGAGATGGCTGTATACAGTTGGTTCATGATGTACAAATCCTATATTAATTTTATTTAGTTTATTGAAAGGTCTCATAGGGTTAGAATAATTGGGTGCAGATTCTGTCTCAGTGACATTCCAGGAAGGGTCTGAAAGATGCTTATACACGCATGTGTTGCTTGACAATGGGGGTAAGTTCTGAGAAATGCATCGTTAGGCAGTGTCATCATTGTGCGAACATCATAGAGTGTACTTACGTGAACCTAGATGGTGTAGCCTACTGCACACCTAGGCTGTGCTGTACAGCCTGCTGCTCCTAGGCTACAAACCTGTACAGCACGTTACTGTCCTCAATACTGTAAGCAATAGTAACACAGTGGCATTTGTGCATCTGAACATATCTAAACATTAGAAAATGTACAGTAAAAATACCTTATAAAAGATTTTTAAAAAATGGTACATCTGTGTAGGACACTTACCATGAATGGAGCTTGCAGGACTGGAAGTTGCTCTGGGTGTCAGTGAATGGTGGGTGAATGTGAAGGCCTAGGACATCACTGTACTCCGCTGTAGAAACACTGTACGTTTAGGCCACACTAAATTTATTTTAAACATTTTCTTTGTTCAATAATATCTTACTGTAACTTTTTTACCTCATAAACTTTTAAAATTTTTTTAGCATTTTGACTGTTTTGTAACAAAATAACACTTCGCTTAAAACACACACACTGTACAGCTGTACAAATACATCCTTAGTCGGTAAGCTTTTTTCTACTTTCAAAATGCTTTACTTATTATTTCTACTTTTTAAGCTTTTTGTTATAAACTAAGACACAAACACACACATTGGCCTAGGCCTGCACAGGGCCAGGACCATCACTGTCACTGTCTGCCACCTCCACGTCTTGTCCCACGGGGAGGTCTTCAAGGGCAGAAACACACATGGAGCTGCCACGTCCTGTTACAGTGATGCCTTCTTCTGCACTATCTCCTGGAGGACCTGCCAGAGGCCGTTTTACAGTGGACTTTTTTCGTAAGTAGAAGGAGTACATTCTAAAATAATGACAAAAAGTATATCGTAGTGAATACATAAGCCAGTAGCACAGCTGCTCAGCGTCATCGTGGAGTGCGATGTGCTGCGCGTGGCGGGTGTGCTGTGCGTTCTGCGTGACGGCGTGGCCGCGTGTCGCTCACAGCAGCAGCTTCACGAACGCCTCAGTAGTGCACTGTGCCATGGCGTCACCAGCTGATAGGAATTTTTCTGCTCCATTATAATCTTATGGGACCACTGTCGTATATGCAGTCCATCCTTGACCTAAGTGTTGTTTTGCAGTGCGTGACTGTGTAATTGTAACCCAGGTGAGGATGTGAGCTGTGCCATGAGGTGGTATGGTAGATTGCTGTAGGGTCCTGCCAGCGGGAGGCAGGTCGAGGAGGTTTCACGGAGCAGGTGGTGGTTAAACCCCGAAGGATGAGAGGGCATGTGAGAGATAAGGCTGTCACTCAGCCTTGCCAGAGGCTGAAAGAATAGGGAAACGAGGCCCAGAGCCAGGTAGTCATAGAGCATGCTGGGGAAAGAGTAAATAATTCAGTTTTGCAAGCATAGGGTGTGTGAGGGGAATCGGGAGAACAAAGGAGGGGTGCAGTGCTGCCAGGCTAGTCTGGACTTGGTCCTGTCCTTGGTAGTGACGACTGTTACTCAGATGGGTCGGGTGGCAGTGGATGCAGCCCTGTATAGTGGGGAGATGCCGGAAGTGAGAGGCCAGGTAGGAGCCCTCTTTAAGAGTCTAGGCAAGAAATAACAGGGCATGAAGAGCAGGGAATTGACTGGAGGAAATTACCAGGTGATTAGGTATGGAGAAGGGAGGAGACTGGGGACTCGGTGACGATTCTTGAGTTTTGAGCAGAAATAGGGAACACTGGGACAGGAGAAGCAGGACTGGGAGAAGAAATAGGGAACAGTCAAACCCACTAGAGATGCTTGTTTTGCCTTTGAATTCAGTGCTTCTCCTAAAGGTCATATGGCTAAACCTGGTAGGGCACTTCTCTGGGCAGTACCCCCTCCTCTGTCCCCTTGGAGCTCCTTGGGAATCCTTGATGAGGTCCTGATACACAGCACTGGTTGAAGCTGGAATCCTAGTTTGTCAGTTTACAAAAAAGAGCCAAAATCTTGAGCAGAAGAAACCATCCATTTTATGATAAAATTGTTGTATTTGTTAGAACATGTTTGCATTATAGGGCCAAGTATAGGAATGAGAAAACTGAAAGGAGAAACAACCCCAGAATTATTCTGCTCTCTGAAGCTTTCTTACAGGGGTCCTTTCCTGAGCCACTTGCTGTCAGCATTGTTGGCTTATTCCAAGTTATCATTTTCATCCTGTTCATGGCTTTCTGGAAATTGAATCTTTGCCTAGCTTGAGATAATAATCTCTTTTCTTTCACATGCTATTTTGTGTCCTAATTTTATGTACAATCGGCCTTCCACATCTGTGGGTTCTGCGTCCATGGATTCAACCAACTGCGGATCAAACATTTGAGAAGGGGAAAAAACATCTATACTGAACGTGTACAGGCTTTTTTTGTGTCATTCTCTAAACAATACAGTATTTACGTAGCATTTCCATTGTATTAGGTATTGTAAATGATCTAGAGATGATTTAAAGTGTACGGGAGGATGTACGTAGGTTATATGCAAATGCTATACCATTTTATATCAGGAACTTGAACACAGATTTTGGAATCTGAGGGAGGTCCTGGAACCCATCCCCCATGGACGCTGAGGGATGACTGTCTAAATTTGGACCGTTGTCTCTTACATGCTAAAGAAGATGTAATCTGAAGTGGGCAAGGAGTGAATGCCTGGAGGCTGTGGCATGGGACATGCCTTCTGCCCAGTCCCAGCCTGCATTCCTGAACCACGTACCCGGAGCCACTCTTCTCTGTGTTCGTTCACACTGAAAGCATCTTATTCATGTTAGTATCCCTCAGAGGTTGGCAGAGTTTTTTTGTAAAGGGCCAGATAGTAAATATTTTAGGTTTTGCCAGCCATGTGGTCCCAGTTGTGTCTATTCACTGTTGGAGTGCAAAAGCAGCCGTAGATAATACGTAAATGAAGCTGTTCCCATAAAGCTTTATTCACAAAAGGAGAAAGAGAAGATGGGCTGGGTTTGGCCCATGTGTACTTTGTCTCCCCTGCCTTACACTGCTCAGCTGTAGTGACTATACGCTCACACAAGCAAAGAAGGGGCTAAATTCTCTCTTATGAAACTGGCAGGACCCCTGAAGACAGCAACTTTGTGTTTGATAATTATAGTTTTGCTAGACCTTGTGTGTAGATGTCATAATCTGACCCAGCATCATAGCACATACAATTTTATACACACATTGTTAAATTCTTTTTGGAGAAATCTTACCAAATATGGCATATTTTTAAAATAAGGCATAGGTTGTTCTAAGGTCTGTGTGGTATCCTGTGTTAAAATTGGTCTCTGGAATGAAAAAACAATACAAATGGGCAAACTTAATATTTATGGCATAAAAGCAAAAATACTTCAGTGAAGTTTCATAAAAAGCCAACATTTATTTATTAGAAAACTATTTGTGTGTTGTGTGCCAGTCACTGCATTTCACGTGCTGCTACTGCTCCTGGAGCTTCCCCCTGCAGAGCAGGCTGACTTTGAATAAACCACCTCAGATATGGTAAGTGTTACCAGGTAGAAGCACAGGTGTGCTGTAAAACATATAACCACGGGACTTTATCTAGGCTGGGGTGTTGGCAAAGTGACATTTTGACAGCCCTAAGAAGATGTGAATGAGGCTTGCGTGGATGGACTCAGCCCTCAGGTGTGCAGTGGGAAGCAGTATTGCAGGTGGTCTTTACCTTCTCTCCAGGTTGCAGAGCAAAAGGAAAAAAAAACAGTAGCCAAGAGAACAAAGGACAGGAAATAGAAAGGACCTGCTGGCTCCCCTTCAGGATGTCAATGTGGATTCCCACAGCTCATCTGGGAACCATAAATACTAGTGTGTCTAACAGCAGTGAGAGCAGGCAGGGGTGTGTCTATGTAAGGTGAAGCTGGAGAGGCGAGCAGGAGGCCAGATCCCGCCTTGCAGGACATTCCTGCAAGATGGGCAGCGGGAAGCCGGGTTTCGAAACAAAGACTGGCGTCATCAGACAGGTCTTTCGAGAATAGTGCTCTGGCTGCGGTGTGGTGATCAGTTTGGAGGAGTATAAGAGTCAGTGCAGGATTAGCGTGATGTAGCCATTCAGTAGTGTATATATATTTCAAAACACCATGGTGTACATGATAAATACATACGTTTCTCATTTGTCAAAATAAATTTTTAAAAAAGTGGATGCAGGAAAAACAGGCTGTCGTGGTTAAGGCAAGAGGGTGTGGCAGCTTGGGTTAGGGCAGTGGCAAGTGGAGTTGAAACATGGATGGATTCGAGATGACGTTTGGAGGTGAGTGGACAAGATGTGGTGACTGATGAAATGTTGGACGTTGAGGATGAGGGAGGTGGCGGCAATGTCACCAGGTTTCTGGCTAGGGTAGCTGCACAGTACAACTGAGGTGAGGCTAGACTACAAGGCACAGCTTAGGGGAATCAGATTATCAGTTCTGTTTTGGACATGTTGAATGTGAGACGGGGAGATTGATTAGACAGTTGAATATATGGGTCTGGAGCTCTGGAGAGTGGTCCAGACCAGGTAATTAATGGCAGCTGAGCCTACCAGCTTCAATGATGTGAGGAGGAGGGGTGGGGAAAGGGGCTCAGTAGTGGGTGTTGATTATCCAGGGTTGGTTCTAATGTAATATTATCATCACATCCCTCCCTTGTGCTTATGTTGAAGACTGTTGAGACTACTCAGTAAGGAGCCCTTTAACTTTTCTTTTCAACAGCTCATTTCTAAATACAGTCTTACATGGGACATCAACATAAAAATAAACCAGATAAAAGCAGAGCTGCTTAGGTTGAAAGAAGTACGTTAGGCCTAGGACTGAGGTTGCTTAGTTTCTCCCCCATGTGCCCCAGGGGCTTCTTTGTCAACTAGGGCACAGGCTAAAGGCCACAGCTGTAGTAGGGGGAGGAGCGTCCCTCCCTGACTGTGCTCGGGCACTTCTTCCCCAAGGCTGCATGTCATCCACCCCTAGTGCTCAGAGCAGTGCGGGTGGCTCTGACCATCTGTCGGCATCACAGACAAGAGAGCTGGAGAAAGCTGCCTCAGCATTGCTGATTGTTCATAAGGTGGGCTTGAGTTTAAGGGCCAGAGCCTCTTTCCTCCTTGGAGAATGCTTGAGGTGGTTAGCTCTACTAGCTGCCTCACACCTGTGGTCCTTTCTCTCTGTCCCTTTTACAAATATATCCTTCTGACGTTCTCCTAGAAGCTCAAACCTGTAACATTATCTGTTGGGGCATGGTGATTTTCAGTTTCAGTTTTGTTTGGAGAGATTCCCATTAGAAAAGCTCTCCCATTGGTTTTTATATTTTAGGGTCAAGAGAGGAAGTTCTTGAAGAACCAGTTTCATTTGCTCTTGGAAGGAGAGGAGTGGGAAGTGTCTTGTGTTTTCCATAGCTTAGCAGGCACCAGTTCCTTTCTGGCAGTCAGTTCTGGGGTGTGTGTTTAATTTTACTTATGTCTGGTCTGGGTTAGGTCCTATAATATGGATATAATTTGCATGTTTAATATGAATTTTGAAAGCCATTGGGTCCTCATAGACTTTCTAGGAGCTAAACAGTACCTACTGTATTTTTACAGGCATTAAATAATTTCTGTAAAGTGCTTAGAACAGTGCCCAGCACAAGTGCTGTGTTTGTTGTGACATTGGTAATCTAGTGATCGGGCTATGGGTTGTTCAGGTCCTTTGTGAGTCCTCTTTTTGGCTCTTTGAGGGCTCCTCTTGAATTCTACCAGCAACCAAGAGGGGTACAGACAAAAAACTTCAATGATTTAAGTCAGATTCCAAAAAAATTTGAAGAAGGACAGAGTTCTAAAATTACCTAGGGATGTTATAAAGAATCTCTAGGGTCATAAGCAGTGACCAGGTGTGAGGCCGAGAGGATTGGTGCTAAGGGACTGTAGGACTTGCTCTGCTTTTCTGAAGTTGCCCAGCCCTTGAGAAAGCGTAAGTGACAGGAAGGTGGTGTTAAAGAAAACGTGATGCTGATACTTTAGTTAAAGATGGGAAGGCTGACTTTATTCAGGGGGACTGCTATGATGTGGTTTGGCAGTAGGGGAGAGAGATGGACTCAATTCTAAACACAGGGGCAAGTGGGGATTTACAGCCAAGGAGCAAGGTCGCGGTGGGGGCAGGGTGTTGGTGGATGAAAAATTAACACTAAGCAGTGGTAATTCTTTGCTAAACTGACCTAACAGGATTCTTGCTAGGAAGAATAGTTTCACACCATTCTAAAACTAAGACATTTCTTGGTAGACACCTGCAGTATTTAACTTGATTATAGTTACCAATTCTACATGGCAGGGCAATCTGTTCTGTTACCTGAGGTTACGTTTTGCAACCAGCTTACCATCTTGAAAGGTTTACCAGGAGGCTATACCGTTTAAAGTGCTTTCTAAAATGCTTTTGTAGGATTGTTTTTAATGGTTGAGGTAAGCTCCTGCTCTAACATATCAATTTTTGGAAAATTCCAGAATCAAATTATTAGTCATATTCTATGGCAAGTGGCCCAGAACACTGGGTCCTTGATGATTCTTTATGCATGATTTGGAGGGGACCTCAGAATCTTTGGGGAAAAATTGGCACTGCCCTCACCTTGTTTGAAGCTGAGTGATGCAATTCTCAGGCCATACGTATTTTAGGCCTTTCAATTTTGAGTGGCAAGGAGTTTGAGTTGTACCTTTCCTCTGTTTTAACTGAAGCACCAGTCTGTCAGGCAGCCAGCCTTAGCCTAGGTGGGTTTATTCTCTTCAGCGGGGGTTGGGGAGTGTGATTCTACTTTGCAGGGGGTGTGTGTGGGGGTTCCATTAGCTGAGAACAGTACCACTGGAGAAGATGTTGGCTATGTATTAAATGAATGAAGGTGGTATCTTTAGAATGAATGTTCAGATGAAAATGTTTAGTAGACAATTGTAAAAGAGCGGCTGGAGCTTAGAAAACAGTAGGAAAGACAGAGATTTAGAAGTCTTTAGGTTTCTAAAACCTAAAGCACTGGAAGTCAGGAGATAAAGGTTTTAATCTAGAGTCTGCCATGATATCGTCCTAGGCTTAGTCACTTCTCTGGGATTGTTAACCCTTGTTTGTGAATAAGATTGTTGATCTCACAGGCCTCTTTCAACTCTGAAAATTTGTTCTAAAAAGGAAAATATATTCTTTTGGAATTTGCTGGGCCCTGTGGTCGTGCTTTGTGGTATGTGTTGTCATGACAGTACGAATGCTCATTTCAGTGTCCAAGTCAGTGATGTTCTGTGTAGAGAATTAGAAATAAACCAGAGGCACTTTCCTAAGATAGCTCATTATTTGGTGTTAGTAAGTGGTCATTCGCATACATTTCCGTAAGCGAGCCTGGTAACCTTCACCGTAGGTCTGTTGAGATGGAAGTCATGTAGCTGAGTTAAGGGGAAGCACAAGTGTGGTTAGGTTTTGGATGTTCTCCCTGTCCCCAAAGCCCCCTCTGGTAATGTTGGCACATTTCAAACCGACAGTCTGTAAACAAGGCGCCAGAGTCTCCAGTGAAAGCCCGGGAGCCGTGGGCAGTGTGAGCGCAGCCTGTCTCCGCGAGACTCTGCTGCCCCTCAGTGGCATTGGCCTTTAGTTCATACGCTGCAGAATGGACACTTTCCTGCTTTGGAAGGAGTTTCCAATGGCCAACCCACCTTCACTCCCGCCCCCGTTCCCGGGAGGAGGTGCGTAAAGCCTGTATTTCAGTGTTACAGTAGTTTCCTAAGGTTGCTACAACAAAGTACCAGAAACTTGGTGTCTTAAAACAACAGAAATTTTATTCTGTCACCATCAGGAGGCCAGAAGTCTGAGATCAGGGCGTCAGCAGGGCTGCACTGCCTTGGGAGGCTGTAGGGGAGAATCTGTTCTTTGTCCCTTCCTGCTTCTGGTGGCCATTGGCGCTCCTTATGGTTGCATCGCTCCGGTTTCTGCTTCTGTGATCACACTGCCGCCTCCTCTCTCTCTCTCCTTTGTATGTCTCTTAGTATCGGGACACTTGCCATTGGATTTAGAGCCCACCTGGATAAGCCAGATGGTCTCATCTCAAGGTCCTTAATTACATCTGCAAAGATCCTTTTTCCAAATAAGGTCATGTTCTTAGATTCCAGGGATTTGCTGTTGGATGTATCTTTGGGGGGCCACCCAGTCACCCCACTGCAGGTGATTAGCACCATTTCTCTCCGCTGTTTGTTTTTTTTAATCTTTAAATTCCCCTTGCAGCTGTGCTGCGAAACCTGCCCTGTGTGACCAGTGTTCCCTTTTGTTCCAGGTGGTGGCCTGTGTGGAGCCGGCTTGTGCCATGGTCCACCAAAGGTTGCTGCTCAGTACATAGCTGCTTCCGTATTTGCATTGATTGTATTACTTTCAAATAGCCAGTTAGTTTTTTTCACAGAAAGAAAACTGTAGCTAAGATTTTTTTGTGTTAAAATGGTAAAATATGGAAAACTTGACAGATTAAACCACTGAATTGCACTTAAGTAGGAGTATAAGTCAGTAACATTGTATTTTGTAACATGTATGAAATAATTTCTGTTTTGAGGCCGTCTTTAATTGCTGCTCTGTTTCTCCGCAGGTCTTTTAGATAACCCTGAACTTCGCGTGGTCCTCGTCTTTGGCTATAACTGCTGTAAGGTGGGAGCCAGCAGTTACCTGCATCGAGTAGTCAGCACTTTCAGTGACATGAACATCATCCTGGCTGGGGGCCAGGTGGACAACCTGTCATCGCTGACTTCTGAAAAGTATGTCTGGTGTAGTTCTGATTTCTTTTGTGGATGGGCAGAAATGGTCTCAGGTTTTTGTTACTTTCGGGTTTTTTAAAAAAACATTTAAAGAATTGTTAAGGTAATAGTTCGTTCCATTTTGCAGTAGATGTTGCCTAAGGGGCCTATTCAACATAATTCTGCTTACAGTTGAAGAATTACATATTTAATATGTTGTCCTTTAAGAACTTCCTAGTTGGACTCACATTTTCAAAATTGGTTTTCAACATTGTTGATCTTTCCTTTGACCGCTGTGGTGCTCTGTGTGAACTCAGTATGTCCTTTCCTCTCTAGTTCTCTTTCCTCCTTTAAAGAAATACATGGGCCGGGCGCGGTGGCTCACGTCTGTAATCCTAGCACTCTGGGAGGCCGAGGTGGGCAGATTGCTCAAGGTCAGGAGTTCGAAACCAGCCTGAGCAAGAGTGAGACCCTGTCTCTACTATAAATAGAAAGAAATTAATTGGCCAACTAAAAATATATATAGAAAAAATTAGTTGGGCATGGTGGCGCATGCCTGTAGTCCCAGCTACTTGGGAGGCTGAGGCAGGAGGATTGCTTGAGCCCAGGAGTTTGAGGTTGCTGTGAGCTAGGCTGACGCCACGGCACTCTAGCCCAGGCAACAGAGTGAGACTCTGTCTCAAAAAAAAAA
>CAUYMX010091400.1:0-14697 GCA_963573855.1 Lepilemur septentrionalis | reverse complement strand
CGAGTTGTTTGCTGTGTCTAGGAGTAGCTAACCCTGGGAGGGCAGTCCCTCCACGGTCACTGAGACCCCAGATACTGGAGCATCAGAACACAGAGAAAGGGAAAATATGGGTAATACCGGCATGCAGTGAAATGTGTGCTGTGTGTAAATTAATTATTATTTAATTAATAGGCTTTGCAGAAGGTATGGAGAGCTCTGTTACTGCCCCCAACACACCCACGGTTCCCCTGTGGCTCACGCCTTGCGTTAGCGTGGTCCACTTGCTTCAACTGAACCAATGTTGACACCTTCGTATGAACCAGAGTCCGCAGCTTGCCGTGTGCTGTATGTTCCGTGGGTTCTGCCAAATGCATGATGTCGCGTGTCCACCGTTACAGAATCGTACAGGGTCGTCTCAGGGCCCTAAAGACCCCGTGCTCTGCCTGTTCGTCCTTCCCTCCCCCCAGACCCCCGGCAACTGCCGATCTTACTGTCTCTGCAGCTCCGCCTTTTACAGAATGTCACGCGGTCATAACCGTACAGGATGTCGCCCTCCCCGACTGGCTTCTTCCGCTTAGGAGCATGCAGTTACGTCTCCTCCGTGTCTTCACGTGGCTCGATGGCTCATTTCTTTTCCTCCCTGAATAATATTCCATCGTCTGGATGAACCGCAATTTAAACATCATGCTTATCTGTCGTTACTACTTTCTAAAGAAGCGGCCATGGGCTCCGTGGTGAGGGCGGAGTGTGTGCAGACAGTCGGGGTGGAGGCACTGTGAGATAATTATCGGGGTGCTCAGGGGTGGGAGTGGATTTCTGGGCTCAGGGGGTCTGGGCGATGGTTTCCGCTCTTCACGCGGCTCCTGCAGACGGCGCTGGCCGTCCCTGGCTCCTTTTCAGAAAGGCGCCTTCCTGGTGGTGGTGACCCAGGCCTCTGCATCGGCAGGCCTGCGGCCCAAAAATCCAAAGCGGGCGGGGCCATGGGGTCCCAGGCTGCCGGCAGCCTCCGGTCTGGACCTGCTGTGCTTCCCCAGTCTGCTGCCAATAGCGCTGGGAAGCTAAACGTCCAAGAGGAAGTGATGACGGGCTGGCGGGTGCTAAGGTTCTCCCCAGGGACCCCCGGTGGCTACGGCTGCCGCTTAGCGTCCTGGGCCCAGTGGTGGGCTCTGGGCTGTGGTGAGCTGGGGGGCTCCAGCCCTGCCTGGAATCCCTTGTCTTTCCAGACTTAGACGAGGTCCGCCCTGTGTCTGGGACATGGTTTGCTGCTCCTACGCGGCTCCTGTCTGATGCGGCTGCCAGACAGGGCGTGTGCCCTCCGTGCGTCTTCTCAGCCAAGCTTCTGCACTGGCCTGGCCTGTCTCATTCAGACTGTGTGTGCGTTTGTGTGTAGCCTCTCCTTCCTCCCCAAGCCGGGCAATCAGGACCCGAGATCTACCGGGGAACCGTGATGTAAGCAAGGACAAACAGAGTGGGGTCCTGCCCCGGGCACCCCTGATTTTCTGCCGTGCCCAGCCTCCTCCAAGCAGGAGGGCTGCCCCACTCACTCTCCCCTCCCCCGCTCCTGGAGTCTCAAAGCTGCTCGTGGCAACAGGAAGGTCACAGTGAGCCAGCAGGACTCAGCAGGAAATACTGCCCATTTTATCTTCTCACCTGTGACATTAAGACATAACCCAAACACAGGCCCAGCTACATCCTGGTTTGTGCTGGACACCTCAGAGGTCACAGGAACAACATCTGGCAGGTGGCTGCCCTGCTAGACAAGCCAGGGGCAGAACTGTGTGCAGGATTGAACCCAGGGCTTAGGTCGATGTGTCTGTCGGTCCGGGTGCCCTTCCTTCCCAGCCCGGTTCACAGTCCTCCTCTTCCAGGCAGGCGACCCTGATTCCACGCAAGCCTGAGCACCCCTGTATTGTCTGACCTCCTTGTTTATAAAGGTGCTCTCCCCTACGTCCAGATACCTGTCCTCGAGGGAGGGTGGGGAAAGCACTGCATGCCGCCCACACTGGCGTCAGCAGGGCCCTGTTTCCTGCGCACGGTGTACTCGCGATAACGAACCCTCCTGTGTTCTCGTTGGTCAAAAAGGGAAGAGAAGAAGGGGGCTGGACGTCCTCGAAGTCAGGGGCAAGTCCGTGAATCATCTGAGCTCTTCCTGCAGGGCTTGGAACCGTGGAAGGTGCCTGCGAAGGGTGGTTGGGAGGACCCACGCTGTCACTGTGATTTGCTGGCGCTCATCTGAGGCTCCTGCCCGCTGAGCCGAGAGGAGCTCAGGACCCGGGGCGCCCCGAGGCCTCTGTAGAGGGGAAGGTGAAGCCCCAGTCGGGGAGGCCTGGCGCTGGCCCCAGGAGGGCAGATTTGCCCGAGGGCTCCGGGTGCTGCCTGACCTCACACGGAGGGCCGAGGTGGCTGGGTGCTCTCACAGGCACTCAGCGAGACTCTTCGGGCCCTGTCCCCGCCCGCGTCCTCCGCCTCCCAGCTCGGTTTCATGTCTTCTCTCCCTGCAGGGTGAAGAGGGGTGAGCCTTCGGCCACAGTGTGTAGACACAGGAAAACAGCAGGAAGTGTGCTGGCAGCTCTTGGTGGCCTTTAAGATGTACGGAAGGCTCATTTCTCCTCCAGGCCATCGGTATATGAAGTGGCTCCAGCTGCAAACTAGTCTGGTAGAGAAGACTGGAGGCTGGAGCTCAGAACCCTGAGAACCTTCTGCCACCGCCTTGCTGTGTGTCTTGGGGCAGGTTGCTTCCCTTCTCTGGACTCATTAGTAAACAGAGACAGAGGGAGTAGAGACCTGGAGAGTGTTCCCTTGGTCCTTTCTGGGGAGGGACAGTCCACTGCTGGGGGGGGGATGAGGGCAGCCCCAGAAGGAAATTGTCCCTTTGGCTTCAATGCGTATCCTGAGATCTGAACCTGGGAGCCGCAGGTGGAGGGCAAGCAGGGAGCCTGCCCGGCCCAGAGCCGGGTGTGCGACGGCATCTGAGGACAGGGAGGAGGAGGACGAGGTGTGGACCAGCCCAGAGCGGGGGTCCTACCTGGAGGTGTGCTGATTAGTGGACGGGGCTGGAAGCTGGCGCTGGGCTCCTGCCATCTATTAGTCAGACTTTGCTGTAAGTAGAGTTATCTCGTTCACTGTTTAGTAAACTGTAAATAAGAATGGCAATAATATCTTTATTATTCATAACTTGGGCACGGTGCTCGTCACTTTATGTGTATTTTTCTGTTTACTCTTCACAATAACTCATCGAGGTGGTATTGACATTGTCATCATTCTATAGACTGAAGACACTGGGGCACAGAGAGGTTAAGTAACTTGCCCAAAGGCACACAGCCAATAAGTGGCAGAATAGAATTGGAACCCAGGTCTATCAGAGCCAAAGTCCAGGCTCTTAACCTCTGGCCTATACTGTCTTTTAGTGAAAATAGCAAAAGGCCTGGAGGAACATTCCCTAAACAGCTCCCCTTCAGGGCCCTGTGGTGGAGGCTGAGCTGGCAAGTGCAGTTGGCTACAGCAGTTACTCTCCAAAGAGGCCACCTGGAGCTTCACATGCAGAAGGAGAAATCTGCCCCCACAGCCCTGGTCGTCCCTCTCCAGCGTCCGGGCTGGGCCTAGCTGGTAGGCTGCACAGCCCTCTGCCAGGGCAGGGGACAGGGAACCCCAGAGACATAGACGGGTGGTGGGCTGGGAGCACCAGCTCTCTGGGTGTTTCATTTGTTTAGTGGAAGCTCTGGCAGGAGGGGATGAGCTTGAGTGGCCATTTATTTTGGTATTTTTGTTCTCTTCCTAGGAAAAATGGATCAAAAGGAGTCCAGAAAGCACACACACACACACACACACACACACACCCTGGGGCCTGGTTGGTGTATAAGTCGGCACCTGGGACAGCCCCCACCCCGGCTCTGTTTGCCCATCAATCACGTCCAACAGCCCGAGGCCGGTGGGGAGACGTCAAGCCCGGGGACCTGGCTCCCCTGGAAGGGGGGGGCCTGAGGCTGGGGGAGCAGACTGAGGGGTTCCAGGGGAGGCAGATGAGGACGGGTTCCCAGGTGCCCCAGTGGGTTTGGGTACGAACCCACAAGACGGACCCCTGCGGGCTGGCAGCGGGAACTCCAGGTCCCAAAGCTGTTTACTCACAAAACGGACCGTGTGTGAGTGATGACGGAACTCTGACCCCCGCGTTTCTGACCCCTGAGTAGGTTGCTGACCGGCCGGTTCTTTGCTCACAAAAAGAGTTTCTGACTTTGCCCAAGGACTTGCTCCGGGGTTTCCTTTGCCGAAGGACCTGGGGCTTCAATCATTAATGAGATGTGATTTTCAAAATCAGACATTAGTGTGGACATTTCAGAGACAAGTTTTCGTGTAAAGTGAGAGATGCGCTGGCCAGCAGAGGTGGGAGGGTGCGGGTGCTGAGGCAGGGGTGACGGGGCGGGCTCCGGCCAGGCAGGGAGAGGAGGGCCTGACCTGCAGCCCCGGGGGCCACCTAGCCCCTGGACTGAGGGAGAGGACCACCTCAGCCTTCACCCTGGCCAGGGCGGGACCTGGAGGTCTTTGTCAGAGAAAACTCTCAGCTGCTGCCGCCGCCACCAAGCTCCCTCCTTGCTCCCGCAGCCAGGCAGGCCCGGCCCCTCAGTGATGCTTGCCGTTGCTCACGCGGGAGGCAGTTTGCTCGGTGACAGGGCGAGGCTTGGTGTGTTCTTCCTAGTCCACCCCCAGTCCTCACCTCCACGCAGCACCCACTCGGGGTGGGCAGAGACGCTGGGACTCGGGCCGCTGCTGGGGGGTGAGAGTCTCTGGAAACGTCACATGGAGCCACCGGAAGTATGTGCCTGTCTGCATCCTCTCGCTCAACCCCTTTGTCTCTGCAGTTCCAGGGGGTACCCTGGGCAAAGCGTCCGTCCATCCATCCATCCATCCATCTTTCCTTCCTTCCTTCCATTCGTCCGTCCATCCAGCCGCTGCCGATCCTTCACTCTGTTAAGCGCCGATGTGAACTGGTGAGCTGTTCACCGGCTCCCGCCCTGTCCGCCTGCTCTGCGACGTGGGATGCAGACCCAGCAAAGACGATTCAGAAAGAGCGGGGCCGTGCGGGACGAGTCCTGATTGCCTGCTCTCGCAGCACGGCTCTCAACGTGTGGGTCGGGGTGGGGGCTGCGCCATCTGACCACGTTGCTGACCCACCTCTGATGTGTGTGGGCAGGTGATTCCCGGGTTCCATGTGGCTTAGACGCAAAGGGGGGATGCACACGGCAACAGGATACGATAGCAATAATGGGCACAATAGTGGTGATGGTCATCACTTATTGAGTACCTACTGTGTGCCGGCACCGTGCAAACACTGTGTCTGGTTCTGTCACTTAATCCTCACAATAATCCCATTTTACAGAAGAGAAAATGGAGATTCAGGGGAATTAAAGTACTTGCCCCGATCTGAGGTCAGAGCCTGGGATAGTCCAGGTTCTGCCACCAGCACAAGCTGTGTGACCTTGGCCAAGGCTCTTGACCTCTCTAAACTGCATTTTCTTTATCAAAAAGGAAGGATTTGCCATGGAATTGTGGCTTTCCGTCTTTTCAAGGCTGTGAACCGCATTTTAATGTTAAACCCTTTGAGGATCTCTTCACATGCTCTTGCTTTTATTTTTAGGATTCAGTGGTTGAGAAAACTCACAATGACAAAAAGCTGCTGTGAATGCATTTGAAAAATAACCCTGATATGGGCATAATTTCTTCAGTCTACACAGGTAGGATGAGTGTGTGGACCTCAGTGTCTGCATTAAGACTCTGCAGCCCCCCAGGGGTCAGGCCCCCGTGCCATTGTCCCTTCTGGACCTAATTCCATATTCTACAAAGTGGCCACTCCCGCTTCCCCACCCCTTCAGATGACAACACGAAAATACAGAAGCAGACAGGACAGTGGGCAGAGAGACTGACGGAAGTTGACTCTGACACAGACAAGATGGGGATGGGGATGGGGATGGGGATAGAGCGTCTACAGTGACCCCCGCATGGCTCCACAGTGAGGCCAGTGGCCTGGTGCCCACAGCTCCCGCGTCACAGAAGCAGCTGGCTCAGCTCAGCAGAGCGCCTCATCCGGTGCCGGCCGCTCCGTCCCAGGTGAGGGTCCCACAGTCTTCAAGGGGCTGGACCTCTTACATGGCGACCTACTTCCCCCAAGGTGTACTCCAAGAAATCTGAACAGTTCAGAAATCTGAACAGTGATGTTTTGGGACTTCTGAGGCCAGGGCACAAAAGGCCTGTAGCTTCTGTCCTCCATTCCTTGGAGGACAATTAGACGTCACCTTTCCATGGGAGGAGTAGCCAAGACTCACACGGTTTTAATCCACTGTACCAAGCAACTACTCACCCAGGTTGGTTTGAAAGATGGAGTCCTTGGGCATCTATTGGACCTTGAAATCCTGTCCTCCACGTGGAATCTCCTTCCTTCTCTGGCTAGCCTGCTGAAATTCTGTTTATGTTATGCAAATTATATTATGTAAATTAGACATGCCTGCTCTTCCCAGCCTTTGGGGATAAATGAGCCACAGTAGCGCTTCCAACCCGATTGTGTTGGTGGTTTATCTCTATCTGTGTTAATGTAGGACCTTGGCCTTGGTCAGTTTGGGTTCTCTCCCCTGCTGCCATCCCTGGAAGTCCTGGGACCCCTCAGGTGCCCTCAGCGGTCGGCCCCGACCTCTGTCCATCACTCCTGGACACCGTCTTGCTGTTTTGCTGGGCTGCTGGGACCACGGATGCTCACTGGCTTTCTGTGGAGGGGTGGGGGACCACCCACCTCCCCTGTGCTCTGCAGTCTTGGGGGCCCATCAGATGGATGCCCGCGCTCTGGAGGGTGGCGGTGGGTGTAGGAGACCATCCACTCGGCCACACTGGCTTCTTTCTTTCAGGGTGGGCACGTGCCACAGGCCGAGAGGCTCCGGGTACCTGTCCTTGTATTCCGTGACCACAGTATCTAAGGGAGCCAGACTCTTAGTCACAGGGGCCCTGGGCCCTCCTCATCCTTATCTTCCTCAGTCTTCACGGATGTGCCTGTGGATGCCTGAGGACACGGCCTAAGTCTCCCCTGGGTGTCTGCTCAGCCCCCTTGAAACAGGGCCTGTTGACAGATGCAGGAAGAGTTTCGCACCTCAGCTTGGCCCAGCTGGGACCCGGTGACCTCAGAGGCCCGTCTCTGCAAAACTGCCCCCGCCACCGTCCTCACCAGCACCCAATGTGGCTTCCTCGGAGTTTTCCAGGTCCCCTGGTGATGGGTACACATGGCCCCATGGATGGGAGTGGGGTCCTAGGGGTTAGGGGATGGGTCTTAGTGCATGGCACAACACCCTATCCATGCGCTGGGCAGAGAAGGGCAGACCACGAGGAGGTGGGGGATGCAGTTTGCAATTCAAGATATGGGTAAAACTCATTAAAAATCAGAAGCCTGGTGTGTGCACACGCCGTGAAGCTTGTCGAACAGCCAGGCTTGCATCTTCTTGCCGTCTGATGCTCCGGTGCATCCTGGCACTCCTGGGGACCATCTCGAAGACCTCATTCGCACCTGGCTCCACACCCACACAGCTAATATGTGGTGGAGGTGGCAGTCAAACCCGGGGGCCTGCACGAGCCCTTCACCAAACGACTGAGTCGCACTGCCTGCCATGGAGGAGAGCGAGGCTCGAGCAGCCTCCCCACGGCCGCTTTCCGCCCTGGGGCCCGGCAGCTGTGATGCCGCATTTCTCACCTTGCTGGCTCTGGGGTGGGGGTGGGCGCAGCCCTGGGAGCCGCACTGACCTCCTGGGCGTGGATCTGGCAGTGGGTCTTCCGCTGTGGCTTCTGTCCCATTGGTTGGGTGGCCATGGGGACACCAAAAGTCCGGATCAGACTGGGACCCTGCGGACGCCCATGCTCTGGGGCCTTCGTATCCCAGGACATCTGCAGCCAGGTGTGAGACTGAGAAATCAGCTGGACCCGGGGGTGAAGTTCAGAGAGGGGAGGTTACTCCATTAGGGTCCTCCAGCAGCAGACCTATCCTTCCTGACTCCTGCACCAGCCGTACGGCACTCCAGATCCTTTGAGGGACGTGGGGTGTGTACACACATAAACGGAAGGCTGAAACCAACAAGAAAACAACTGGCTGGGCTGGCTCACTTGGTGCCAGGGCTGCGATGGAACTGCAGGTGTGAGCAGGGCCTGGCCCAGCAGGCTGGGGGGACGGGAGGGGCCACTGGAGGATGCTGGGGTTGGTGGCCAGGCCTTCGAGGCTGTGCTGGGCCCTGCTGTGCCGTGCCCCTGGTGGGGGACAGGAGTCCCCCACGCACACTCAGGGATGCGTGCTCACTGCTCGCCTGGGCAGCGTCTCCCCACGAGCCAGCCCTCCCGGCTTCTAGAAGGCACCTGACCCCACCATCCTACCTGCCGGTGTTCACAACCTCATGTGATCCCCTCCCCTTAAGTGTGGGCAGCGCCTGTGACCAGCCTCTAACCAATAGAACACAGCAAATGCATGGGCTGTCACTTCCATGATTATGTTAGTAAGATCGTAACATCTGTCTTGCTGAGAGACTCTCTCTTGCTGGCTTTGGTGGAGCAAGTGGCCAGTTGGACAGGTCCGCAGGGCAGGAAGCTGATGGCAGCCTCTGGCCAAAGCCAGCAAGAAACCGAGGCCCTCTGTAACAGGCCATCAGCAAGTGAACACAACCACAGGAGCAGGTCCTTCCCCAGGCGAGTCTCAGATGAGCCTGCAGCCCTGACCTTGATTGCACCTTTCAGATGAGACCCTGAAGCAGAGGACCCAGCTAGGCCACGTCTGGACTCCTGACCCGCAGAAACTGCGGAATGGCAAATGTGTGTTGCTTTAAGCTGCTCGGTGTGCGGTGTTCGTCCACAGCAAAACAACCAGTGTACGAGATTTGTGCACCCGCCAGAGGGTCTGGCCAGCTGTCCTATAAGGTCACTGTCCAACCAGACTTTGCTCATCTTTGTCACCTGCATTGTGCATAGTTCAGTTTCTTGCGTAAATAGGAACTTGATGACTATCTGTTAAGTGACACGTTGCCTTAGCACCGGCCTGAGCAGTGCTGCGGTGGAGGCCGGACGCCTGGGCCCTGGGTGCCTCCCAGCTGCTCCCTCCCTGGTGACCTTGGGCAAAGCTACCTGGGCTTTGTGCACCCGATGGATAAAATATTAACCTACCCATTCGCAGGTATGTGCAGGTCAAACGAGCTGACATGATGGCATATTAGGAAGCCCGTGGAGGTGAGGAGTTATTATTACTTGTTACGAAATGTCACAAGCATTCCTGCTGGTTGACTCATGAGGCTCAGCCTTGGAGAGTTTCCCTTCCAAATAAGGCTCCAATGGGGCTTTTTGTCTCCGAGAGCTGGTCTGAAGGCCTTGCTGCTCTTACCTGTTCTTCCTGCTCTCTCGTTGGAGAAACCCACACCAAAGAGATGTGATTGCAGAGCCCAAGTTGTTGATGTCCCTCCGTGACGGGTAGCGTGTGGCTGGCCCTCGGTACTGGCAGGGTAAGGGCACTGCAGCCTCTGTGGCCACCGCGGCCACTGTGGGCTCGTTTCTGGGTTGCAATACAGAGGAAGTAGGAAGAGGACAGCAACCAGAGGACGCGTTTCTCACCAGGATTTCGAAAGTCGATACATTCTCACATTGATTTCCCATCCTTTGTAGCATATCCCGAGAATGCAGTGGACTATTGCCTGTGGATCTGGACTCGTCTTGCTTGTCTGTACGTTGACTTCAGTGTTCCTTACGGCCTATGGACGTCGTATTCAAGTGCATTCCACTGGACAGGATTCGTTTGTCTCTACAGATGAGGATCATTTGCATGACTATGAGTTTTCTACAACTCTCAGAGAGGCAAGATAGCTCAAAGATGATGAGAAACAAAGATAACCCCCAAAGGTGTGCTGGACAGATATTCATTAATCCTTTTCTGCCCCTTCCATTCTTTTACTCTTCCCCTGACACACTCCTGGACGGTCAAGGAGACAGGGTCGGTTCAACCCCCTTGCTTTTCTCCAGCCCTGAGGTTAAGTGGGATGTGATGAGGACATGGGGCTGGGGGAGGCAGGAACAGAGGGGGATGTTGGGAGGCCTGGGGTCCCTGGGGGAGGGGGAGGAAGGGCTGATTGGGGTGCTGAGCTCAGAGAGGCCTGAGAACCAGGAAGTCGACCGTGTCACTCTCAGGTCCCCTCTGAGACGGGGGTGGGGGCAGGGCAGGTGCAAGTCCACAGGCCACAGTGCCTGACGCCCAAGCCTAGGGGAGGATGGATGTCCCAGCGGATCGGCCCTTCCTCCACCCTCCAGTTCCACCGGCTGTCAATGGAAGGGCTGGTGCCCGCCCGCTTTGGCGAGGGCAGATCTTTGCTGATTCAAATGCTGATCTCTCCCAGGAACACCCTCACAGCTCCACCCAGAAATAAGCTCTGTCAAGTTGACCCCCCAAATTAACCATCACACCAAGACCATGTCAGCAGCCCCTCGCACTGTTGACTCAGAGCAAGTCAAGTCCCTTAAACAGAGCAAGACACCAAAGTGACGTGTAACCAACGATGGCACGTTGGTTTGCAACGGGAGGCAAAACAGAACCTTCTGAAGGTAAGTCCAGTCCCAGCAAGCAGGACAGCAGGAGAGAAACAGGGTAGATTGGTGTGAGTGGGGACACAGGGGTGGTTGTGGCATCACCTCCCCCATCTCACTTTGATTCCCTCTGATGCAGACCCTGACTCCAGTCCTGGAGTCCAGCAGTTTATCTGGAGTGGTCCTGGGAACGTGGGTGGGGGATGGGAGATGCACAGGGAAGGGTGCAAAGGAAGGTGCCACCGTGGCGGCTGTGGGGAGGCGGGGTGCAGGGTGGAAGGCGCCGTGGGGTCTGTTCCCTTGGTGGCAAGGGAGTTGGGGTGTTCATCCACCAGACCTTGCTGGGCCTTGACTGGGGACAGCTTTGGTGGGGGTCAGGTGTTAATTCCCTGGCACTTCTGGGCTGGGAGTGGGGGTGGGTCCAATCAGTGATCCCAGAATGGGGAAGGGCTGATGGCTGGGGCGGTTCTCACACCACACCCTCCCCATTGCCCGTAGAAAGCCGCGCTGGCCTTTGCTTCCCTGGAGGTGGCGGGAAGCGGTGAGCAGCTCCCGTGTGTGAGGGCCCGGCATCTCTACTCAGGTTGGCTCTGGTGCCAGCCCTACCCACCCGTCCACCTGACCTCCACAAGTGGCAGAGACTGGGGCTCAAAGACACCCCTAGCTGGGCCGGGAGGGCTGGGCTTGGCCAGGTGCAGCTGGGGCAGGAGCTCAGAAGCGAGTTGCCTCCGGCCTTCCTTCCGCGGAAGGGAACAGGGCCGGGCTCTAAGGGCCGCTGCCCTCCCCAGCCCCGTGACTCAGAGGAAGCGGAAAGGGAACATGAGACGCCCACAGCTCGTTGGGGATCGCTGAGGTCTCAGGATCTGCAGATTCCTCCTAGAGGGGCGGAGGATGAATGTCAGGACTGAGGGGACCGGCCCTGGGCTACTGAGCCTCACTGACATGTCCGGAGCGGTGGGCGGGGTCTGGAGTGGCCGGTCCGTGGCCCTGGCTCCCTCCCCTCCAGCTCAGGGCCTCGAGGCTGCCGCCTCTTCTGGCTCCTGCTCCAGACCCGGCTGGGCCGTCGGGGCAGGGCGGGAGGCCGCCTCTGCCAAGGAGGAGCAAGCACTTGCCAGGCCGGACCAGAAGGGTTTAATGACGAGAACAACAATTGCAGAGAGGTTGAGGGGGGAGCTGTTCCCATTTTAATTTTTCCTTTTGGCAGAAACTAACTTTTCTATAAAAACAATGAAAAATCAGGGTGCGGTTTCCTTCGCCCTGCCCCGCCCTGCACCTCTCGGCACCCCTGGGAGGAAAGGTCTGGGGCTGGGGTGCGGGAGAGGGGTCTGCTCGGAGGGAGGTGCCCTGCTGGGGCGGGCAGGGTGGGCGGGCACGGTGGGCCCTCCCGACCTGCAGCTCCAGAGACCGCTGCCTGCAGGCTTCCCCGGCTGTCCTGGGGGTGCCGGCCATGTGATGGCCAGACCTTGGCTTTCGTTCAGCGACGATTCCTGTCCCTCCCAGGGACTGGCCTTCCTGAGCGCTGGTCCTGGTGATGGGTGCCAGCCAGGCAGGGGGCTGGGGAATGGGGACAGCCCCCTCTGTGCCGGGAAGGAGGGCGTCTCTCAACAGGCACATCTCACTGTGCTCCCTGCCCCCCAGCACATCTGGGAGCCCGAACCCGAGGGTGGGGGACATGTGATTTGTATCCCAAGGCTGGCTTCTGCTGACCAGCTCTGAGCTGCTTTTCCCACAGAGCACGTCTTGGTGCCGCAAACACAACTCCTGCCCGAAGAACCATTTAAATGTCTGGACCTGGGGCTGGCTGGTGGCACACTCTGTGGTCCCAGCTATTCAGGAGGCCAAGGCAGGAGGATTGCTTAAGCCCAGGAATTTGAGACCAGCCTGCACGACATAACAAGATCTTGTCTCTAAAATATTAAGGAAAAAAACCCCAAGACTCTGGAGCAGGCCTCACTGCCCGGGCCCAGGAGGCGTCCAGACACATCTGGATGAGCACCGCACGCTCACCTGCGTCTCTGTGTTTGCCAGAGGAAGGGACCTGAGCAGGCCAATTGCCATCAGGGGAAACTTGGGATAAAATCCATAGAATGAAAATGTCTCCAAGAGTTGGGGTCCCCGGAGCAGCCTGCTGGGGCCAGAGACGTCACAACATGGAAGCTGTGGTTAGGAATATGGGGGGTGGAGATCAGTGGTCAGAGCCCAGAGCTGTCTGGGAGAGGGTGCCCACCAGGGGACGGGCCCCATCCTGGAGTAAGAGGCGGCACCCACCGGAGTGGGGGTCCACCCTCTGGCCTCACTCACCTTTGCCTCGACCCCCTCTGCTGCTCCTTACTTAGGGTCCTTAAGTGCCCAGGCAGGGCCTGTCACCGTCCTCCTATTTGTGTGATTGTTAATACACTGCCACGTGCTGTGGAAGCTTCTAGGAAGAGGCTCTTGGAGCTTGAGGACATAGGACATGCTCCTCCTAAAGGACATGTGGAGCACACCCACCCAGAGCTGTGATGGAGTCACTGGGGATCCATTGCCAAGAGTGGCCTTGGCATTGCACAAGTGAGGAGACGGAGGCACGGAGACGGAAACTGGCTCCAAGTCAAGTTTGGGCTGGAGCAAAAGTCCGGGGCTCTCGGCTCCCAGACGCGTACTGTTCCCATACTCCACTGTGTCCTGGAACAGGTGGGGAGCAGTGAGGGAAGACACACACACGCACAGGCCCCCGCCCGCCCCGTCCTCACTGCGGCCAGAAGGCAGAGGCCCCGGGGGCACGACACAGTCACAGCCCCCCCAGGAGCCGCCTCCAACAGACACCTTTCTTTGTTTTCATTAGGGGAAGATCTCAATTAAAATAATTACAGTTACAACCAAAAAAAAATCACAGAAAAGAGAGAGGAAAAAGGAGTTCAGTTAAATGCAAATATATTCAGAACGATGTTATGAACTCGGCTCACCCCCTTTAAAATTACTCATTAACGATCACATGCTAATTATCCACCTTTTCATTGTTTTAGAAAGGAAGTGATTTATTCTCCTTCCAACCGAATAGATACCCAGAAAACGAGGCCTCCTTTGTCAGACCCCACGGTCCAGTTTTGGGTGGAGACCAGGCCGGCAGGAGCGCGAAGCCCTGTGTGCCGCGCTCTCTGCCTCTCACCCCTCCCAGCCCTCCGGGGGTGGGGGGAGCTGGCCTCCCCCGCACTGAGGAGACAGCAAATCTCAGTCCCAGGAGCTCAACTTGTCCAAGGCCACTCAGCGGCAAGTGGTGGTTTTCAAATTCAGCCCCAAACCTCACAGTTTTGCCCCGCTCTGGGATGTCACTCAAGGAGAGCTTCGCGTGGTCTGGAAAACTAGGGGGAAGCGTGTGTGTTGGGAGGTGTCTGAGGCCCTGGAAGTCTTGTGGCAGGAAAACCCAGGGCCATCTCCAGCAGGTATCAACCACGAATGTGTCCTTGTCCTGGAATGGGGACAGGAAGGAGAGGCAGACTGACAGATCCCTGGGTTGTGGGAGGCGGGGTTTGCTTCCCGCTGGGACTGACCCTGGACTGTTGCCCCAGCTGGAGACCAACTGCCTCCGCCCCTCCTCCACTCCCTTGGGGTGCAAGGTCACATCTCCGCCTTTATGCCCACCCTCCCCACAGCCCCATCTCCGCTGTCTTCAGCCTGGCGGGCTGCCCCCTGGCACCTGGACGCATCCCTCTGGTCCTCCACCCTGGATTATTCTATTTGTTCTTCAATGGCACATGGCCCTCCCAGCTCTGTGCTGGGGGCTTTCTTATCCAAATGTGCACCAGCTTCCCTGCTCTCTTGCACGGAAACGCCGGTCACCGGGAGAATTGAGACTATCGTGGAGAGATGGATCTTAAAATTCGAGTTTGTTAATGTATTCATTCATTCTCACACATTTCCCGAGTGGCTCCTGCGTGGCCGGCACGGCACTGGGCACAGGAGGAGCAAGGTGGGAGAGCACCAGCCGGGCTCTCTGTGCCAGGGTCACCCTCCCAATGGCCACGCTGGTGCAGGGCTGGCGTACGTCTGGCCCAGGGGCGTTTGTGTGGCGACTTCCCCTGACACAGCAAGGAGGTCGGGGACCAGACGGTCTCATCCCAAGTGCCAGCGGGGGAGAAGCGCCACCACGCGTGTGCTTGC
>CAUYMX010091399.1:0-12713 GCA_963573855.1 Lepilemur septentrionalis | reverse complement strand
CTCACTTTGTTGCCCGGGCTAGAGTGAGTGCCGTGGCGTCAACCTAGCTCACAGCAACCTCAGACTCCTGGGCTCAAGGGATCCTTCTGCCTCAGCCTCCCGAGTAGCTGGGACTACAGGCATGCGCCACCATGCCCGGCTAATTTTTCTGTATGTATTTTTTTTAGTTGGCCAATTAATTTCTTTCTATTTATAGTAGAGATGAGGTCTCGCTCTTGCTCAGGCTAGTGTCGAACTCCTGACCTTGAGTGATCTGCCCGCCTCGGCCTCCCAGAGTGCTAGGATTACAGGCGTGAGCCACCGCGCCCAGCCAGAAACTCTTTTATTTAAGAAAATTTTAAACTGTTTTTCCTGGTTGTAATACATAGTTTAGATCCAGCAAAATCTCCTTCATTATTATTGAACTATAGTAATTGTACTTCATTATTGAAGAGAAATATTTATTTCTTTTATAGATAGAAACTGGTTGAGTAATTTATTAGCACACCATTTTGCTGATGTTTTGAGTATATGAGTGTGTCTTATAAGAATAGTCGTGGCTGGGCGCAGTGGCTCACGCCTGTAATCCTAGCACTCTGGGAGGCAGAGGTAGGGGGATCGCTTGAGCTCAAGAGTTCAAGACCAGCCTGAGCAGAGTGAGACTGGTCTCTACTAAAAATAGAAAAATTAGACACTCATGGTGCGTGCCTGTAGTCCCAGCTGCTCAGGAGGCTGAGGCAGAGGATTGCTTGAGCCCAGGAGTCTAAGGTTACTATGAGTTAGGCTGACGCCACGGCAATCTACTCAGGGCAGCAGAGTGAGACTCTGTCTCAAAAACAAAAGTCCTTATAAAATATATTTTGCTCCTTTTTTCCTGCTCTTATAGAATAAAAATATTCAGCCTATAAAATCTCTAATCAAACATCAGCAAGAAGTGAAGATTTATTTTCCCATCAAGCTTACACCCAACTTTCTGGCATTTCCTCATCATCCTATGGGAATGTTATATCGTTATAAAGTACAGGTATGTTGTCCTAAAGACTTCACAAAGAGATAAGTCAATTTCTCTGATAGTTTAATTACTGAAATGTTATTAATGTTAAATTTTATTTCCCCCAATCCTAATATTATAACTCAGTTTTTGGTAACAACCAAATTATGTTCTTGAATACTGTCATCTATAGCAAGACTTGGTATGTTTTTGGTCTCTCTTCCATATATCTTTTCCTTGTGAGTTTTAAACAGTTTTGTAAAGTTTCTTTATGCCCTTTTTTGACATTTTGTGATACTACCATTAATTACAGTAATTAACCTCCCTTTAGTATTTATCTTACATAGTAAGCTACTTTGCTATAGCATCTCAGTTTCTTTTTTTTTATTTTTTTATTTTTTGCATCTCAGTTTCTTAATGTGGCCACAAAAAAATTATTATATGGTTTCATTATTTCCTAAACTTTCTTTCACCAACCAAGTTTTCATTCGATTTTTCCTCCTGTAGTAATTAAATATAATATTGTGTTTTTTCACAGGTAGAGGGTGGTAGTGGCAACTTTACCTGGACCTCTTCTAATGAAACAGTAGCCATGGTAACCACCAAAGGAGTGGTGACTGCAGGTCAGGTCAGGGGGAACAGTACTGTTTTGGCCCGAGATGTACAAAATCCCTTTCGATATGGAGAAATTAAGGTAAATGACTTTCCAAAGAACCTTCTTCTTACCCCTTAAATACTAATGTCTAAATGTAAGTAAACTAACACATTTAAAAAAATTTCTAGTTCAACTTGGCTATTTAAAAATATTGCTGAAATTCAGGCTGGAAGTACATATTCCTTAAATATTTCTGTAACTGGGTTGAATTCTGCTTCACTTAATAGCTACTTACTTTTTTTTTGAAACAGAGTCTGACTCTGTTGCCTGGGCTGGAGTGCCATGGCATCAGCCTAGCTCACAGAAACCTCAAATTCTTGGGCTCAAGCGATCCTCCTGCCTCAGCCTCCCGAGTAGCTGGGACTACAGGCATGTGCCACCATGCCTGGCTAATTTTTTCTATATTTTTAGTTGACCAATTAATTTGTTTCTATTTTTAGTAGAGACCGGGTCTCACTCTTGCTCAGGCTGGTTTCAAACTCCTGATCTTGAGCGATCCATCCACCTTGGCCTCCCAGAGTGCTAGGATTACAGGCGTGAGCCACCATGCCCGGCCAATAGCTACTTATCTAACATCTGTATTGTTTCCTGTTCTCTAGAATGGGGATAATGTTAGTGTCTATCTCAAAGGGTTATTGACAGAATTATTGAAAAATGTTTTTAAATGGAAAATTTTGGAAATAAAATGTATTCTACATTTACTGATTATAAAAACATATGCAAAACTGAAAGCAGTAATAGGTAACATTTAGAACATTTGCTACAGTGTTTTTTATGTTCAGAGAAACTTCTCTGGTAATGAATTATAGAAATGATCCCTGCAAGTATAGTCTTTATTGGCAGAATTAAACGAGATAGTCTTTACCCCAGCACTAGGCATATTTTCAATACTTAATGTTAGCTATTTTTGTTATAATTATCATACATATGTTCTTTAAATGGCCTTTATTGTAACTTTATTTCTAGTGTCATATTTTGGTTTGTCAATTCATTTCTAAAAGATTGAATACTCTTTTTTACTATATTATATAACCATTTCCTTTCTCTCTCTTTCTTTTTTTTCAGAGAGGGGGTCTCTATATTGCCCAGGCTGGTTACAAACTTCTGGCCTCAAGCATTCCTCCCTCCTCAGCCCCCCAAATAGCTGGGACTGCAGGTGGGAGCCACCACCTCTGGCTAATGTTTCAAACGTTTTTTAGAGACAGAGTCTGATTATGTTTCCCAGGCTGGTCATGGACTCTTGACCTCAAGCAATCCTCCTGTCTGAGCCTCCTGAATAGCTGGGACTATAGGCGTGAACCATTGCACCCAGCTTTTTCTCCCATTTTTAATATACATTGCTGTTTCCTGCAGGACTTAGCAATTTGCCATCACTCAGTGAACATCTTTTGAGTATCCCCTAGGTATTAAAAACTGTATTAGGTGTCATAGGACATTCAGAGATGTATAATGTATCATCCCTACCTTAAAGAATTTAAAGTCAGGCACATGCCTGTAGTCCCAGCTACTCAGGAGGCTGAGGCAGAAGGATCGCTTGAGCCCAGGAGTTTGAGGTTGCTGTGAGCTAGGCTGATGCCACGGCACTCTAGCCCAGGCAACAAAGTGAGACTCTGTCTCAAAAAAATAAAATTAAATAAATAAATAAATAAATAAAGCCACAGAGATGATGTGGAGGTTTCCAGCTTTGGCAGTAGGGTGGATAGGAAATACAACAAAAGAGGAAAGATGATGAATTTAGTTTTGGATACATTTAGTGTGATCCATCAGTGGAACATCCAAATGGATGTTTGTAGTTTGGAAATAGGAGTCTGAAGTTCAACTGAAAGATCAGAGCTGGTGACTTACCATATGGTTGGTCACTGAGACTTTGGGACTGGATAAGATTTCCTAGGAAGAACATATAGAGTTAGAAGAGAAAATGTATCCTGTGTAATGTGTCACTTTAAGGAACATAGGCAGAAGAAGAGGAACAAGCAGAAGAAAATTTTGTCACATAATGTGACAAAAATGACAGATATTTTTAGGCTGGGCACAGTGGCTCATGCCCGCAATCCTAGCACTCTGAGAGGCCGAGGTGGGAGGATTGCTCGAGGTCAGGAGTTGGAGAACAGCCTGAGCAAGAGTGAGACCCCGTCTCTACTAAAAAAATAGAAAGAAATTAGCTGGACAACTAAAAATATATATAGAAAAAATTAGCCAGGCACGGTGGCGCATACCTGTAGTCCCAGCTACTTGGGAGACTGATACCGTAGAATTGCCTGAGCCCAGGAGTTTGAGGTTGCTGTGAGCTAGGCTGACACCACAGCACTCTAGCCGGAGCAACAGAGTGAGAAGTGCTCTAATTCAAAGATCAGCAAACTTTTTCTGTAAAGGGTCCAGACAGTAAATACATTAGTCATTGTAGGCCACATATACTCTCTATCTTATAATCTCCTTCTTTGTTGTTTTTGTTGCCATTTTATAACTCTTTGGAAATATAAAAACTGTTCTTAGCTCACTGCATAAAAACAAATCATGTGCTGACCATAGTTTGCCAGATCCCTGCTGTGTGGTGTTAGATGCTTTAAAGACATCAATCAATCAAGGAATAAAAAGAGTGACATGTTTAGCACCTAGTGTGTGTGTGTGTGTGTGTGTGTGTATAAAATAGTATATATTAATAATATAAATAACATGTATATAGTGTATGTTTTCATATACAATACATATATATGTTCATGCTTATGTATTTAAATATTTAAGGAATGATTTCTTTTCTTCTAAGACTTTCCTAACATAACTTTCTTGAAAGATGAATTTTTTCCCCTCCAGATATATGTCCTGACACTGAAAAAAATGGAACTGTTACCATTTCATGCTGATGTGGAGATCGGCCAGTTTATAGAAATCCCCATTGCAATGTATCATGTAAATAAAGAGACCAAAGAGGCCATTGCATTCACAGACTGCTCTCATTTATCCTTGGATCTGAACATGGATAAACAAGGAGTCTTTACTCTTTTCAAAGAAGGTAAGAGTAGATTTTTTATTTTCTCCTGCCTTTGTCTTTAAGGAACCAATTATCAATTCAGAAACTACCAATTATAGTCTAAACTCACATATTACCTTTATAATACTTTTATTTATTCTGTCGACTGCCTTGTAGTGGGTGTTATACTCCTCATTATACAGGTAAAGAAACAAAGACACAGAAATTTAATAACATTGTGGCTGGACAGTATCAGTTTTTAGCTCATAGTAAGGTTTTCCGTTTCCAGCCTCAAACTCTTTCTCTTTCTTTCTTTAATATATATATTAATACTTTTCATGACTTCACACTTTTGCTTCATATATGGTTCTAGCTAAAGCAATTACTTTAGTTAAATTTTCCCATATACCTCCCTCATATTCTCATTTATATCTCTTTTCTATTTCTTTGTTCATTCTGTTGTTCTGTTTTCTCAGCTTGAGATACTTTTAAACTTCTCTTTTTTCATTTTTTTGATCAAGCAATGTTTATGGACATTAAGCCTTCCTTGATGTCTACGGCTAGAAATAATGTTTCCATTTTCTAGGCTTACCACTTTCTATGAGTATTTTTTCCAATAAAGCCCTTTTTAAAGCATGATCTATCAATATTTTAAGTAATTTATGTACATATTCACTCTCTCCTTCTAAATGATAAGTGACTTGAGGTGAAGATATTTGCTCCTATATGTATCCTCACTGTACATAGAATTGTGTGTGGTTTTTTGTTTGTTTGTTTGTTTAGAGATGGGTCTTGTTCTGTTGCCTAAGCTAGAGTACAGTGGCCCGATCATAACTCACTATAGCATGGAACTCCTGGGCTTAAGTGATCCTCCTGTCTCATCCTCCTGAGTAGCTGGAACTACAAGTGCACACCACCATGCCCAGATAATTTTTTCTTATTTTTTGTAGAGAAAGGATCTTGCTATGTTGCCCAAGCTGGTGTCAAACTCTGGCCTCAAGTGATTCTCTTGCCTTGGCCTCCCAAAAGAATTGTGTCTTATATATGTCTATTAATTGAAAGAGCAGATCAGATTTTTTTTTTTTTTTTTGGAGACAGAGTCTTGCTAGAGTACAGTGTATCATCATAACTCAGTGCAACCTCAAATTCTTGGGTTCAAGTGGTCCTCTTGCCTTAACCTCTCAAGTAGCTGGGACTACAGGTGTGTGCCACCGAGCCCAGCTAATTTTTTTTATTTTTTTGTAGAGATAGGGTCACTTTCTCACTCAGGCTGGTCTCGAACTCCTGAGCTCAAACGATCTTCCCCCCTCAGTCTCCCAGAGTGCTAGGATTGCAGGTGTAAGCACTGCACCTGGCCTGAAAGAACAGATTTTTTATCAACTTGATATAAAAATAGGGGCCTAGTGATTAGTTTGAGATCAAGATGGTATTTTGAATGTATTAAAATTCTTACATTTCTGTAGCCTAATTTCCTTGAGAACGGACTGCTTATTATCCTACTGAAGTCACATCTTTTGATTCACAGGTATCCAAAGACCTGGACCAATGCACTGTTCCAGTACACATATAGCAGCCAAATCTCTGGGCCATACCCTGGTAACAGTGAGTGTGACTGAATATGAAGAGTACTTGGAGAGCAGTGCCACATTTGCTGCTTATGAACCCCTAAAGGTGAGATATTTCATGGTAAGGAACTGGCATTTCTTTTCATGGACCCAGCTATGTCCATGTAGGGGCTTAATATTTTTAGTAGAGACGGGGTCTCACACTCGCTCCAGCTGGTCTCAAACTCCTGAGCTCAAACGATCTGCCCGCCTTGACCTCCCAGAGTGCTAGGATTACAGGAATAAGCCACCACACCTGGCCGAGGACAACTAAAAATATATAGAAAAAATTAGCCGGGCATGGTGGCGCGTGCCTTGTAGTCCCAGCTACTCGGGAGGCTGAGGCGGGAGGATCACCTGAGCCCAGGAGTTTGAGGCTGACGCCACGGCACTCTAGCCCGGGCAACAGAGTGAAACTCTGTCTCAAAAAAAAAAAAAAAAAAGAAGAAGAGAAAACAAATTAGTTGTAAGATACTCTTTCTTCTTAAGGAGTTTATATAACTATAGAACACACAAAAAAAGTATTAGCCCAGGCACAGTGGCTTGCTCCTGTAATCTCAGCTACTCAGGAGGGTTGCTTGAGCCTAGTATTTTGAGACCACCCTGGCCAATATTGCAAGACCCCGTCTCAGAAAAAGAAGTTATTAGACTTAGACATAGTATTAGACATGTTTAAATAACATTAGGCGATGAACAGTGTACAAATGAGTGGTAGAGATATATACAATAAGACCTTAGGAGGATGAAGAAGTGGCTATGGTCTAGAATGACTGGACACAAATTAACAAATAAGATGACATATCTTACTGAATGATAGGATCTGAATTAGTACCAAGGTGAGAGGCATGACATACAAATCTCTTAATTTGGGAATTAAGTCTAATAGCATTTTTAGCATATTCAGATAACCAGTTTCAGTTTAGAAAACTGTTGTATTCCCTAACCTATCAGGGATTAATTTCTTTAAATGTCCTCAGGCTCTAGACCCTGTGGAAGTGGCACTGGTGACATGGCAGTCTGTGAAGGAAGTGGTGTTTGAAGGGGGCCCTCGTCCATGGATCTTGGAGCCCTCCCGATTTTTTTTGGGATTGAGCGTGGAGAAGATGGAGAAGATTGAAGTAACACAAGTCCGGCTGCCAGCTAAGAGAAAACAGAACCAGTACATCTACCGGGTCCTGTGCTTGGATTTAGGAGAACAAGTAGGAAAATGGTGTTTTTCTAATATTTTCTTTAGTACAATACTCCAAATCTTTTATATTTCCAGCCATTCCTTTTTAGATTCCAATGGATTTAGTTCATGGACTAGATAGGAAAATTCTAATTATTGATCAAAGGATTTTTTTAAACCTTACATTTAAACATTTAAATTTTTCCTTTACATATACCCAAAGATTTCAGTTTGCTCATGTGAGAATTCTAATATTTCACTAAGCAATTCAAGATCTTTTTGTAGTAATGAGCCTATTTCATATTTTTTCAATCTCTTTTTTTTTTTGAGACAGAGTTTCACTCTGTTGCCTGGGCTAGAGTGCCATGGCATCAGCCTAGCTCACAGCAACCTCAAACTCCTGGGCTCAAGCGATCCTTCTGCCTCAGCCTCCTGAATAGCTGGGACTACAGGCATGCACCACCATGCTCGGCTAATTTTTTCTATATATATTTAATTGGTCAATTAATTTCTTTCTATTATTAGTAGAGACGGGGTCTTGCTCTTGCTCAGGCTGGTTTTGAACTCCTGACCTTGAGCGATCCTCCTGCCTCGGCCTCCCAGAGTGCTAGGATTACAGGCATGAGCCACCGCGCCCGGCCTATTTTTTCAATATCTTTATTCTTATGATTTATTTACCTGTTATCTAGAGGATATTTGGTTTCCCACTTTCAAAGAATTCAAGGAAGGGAAACTTTGACGTGTCATCTGTGATTAGCAATTTTGAAGAACCAGCTGGATCTACGCTGATAAGGGTAATAAGTATGTTGCCCTCTATCAGTTGAATTAGTTTCGATTATTTTTAGAGGTAGTGATGGATTTGCCTAGTTTTCATTCACAGCTGTACCATGCTTCTATCAAAACCAATAACAAAGGTTTACAATTTTCCTTTTTTTTCTCATCAAAAGAATGAAAACATACAATTTGACTAGGGTTGAAAATTCAAGGTATGACTGAAACACAGCATGGCTAGCCAGCACACAGGGAATCGATGTAGGATTTTAAACTAGTTAGAATGTGCTATAATCAGTTAAGCTTCTTTCTAATATTTACAGTGAACTTAACTTTATATATGACTAGCTATTAGTAATTTCAGGCCTAATTACCTCCTTTTCTCCCCAATTTTTATTGTGGTAAAATACTCATAAAACTGAACATCATCATCATTTTTGAATGTACAGTTCAGTGGTATTAAATACACTCAGTGCTGTCCAGGCATCACCACCATACACCTCCATAACTCTTTTCATCTTACAAAATTGAAACTCTATACCCGTTAAAAAATAACTCCCCATTCATGCTTTACCCCAGCTCCCGGCAACTGCCATTCTACTTTCTGTGTCTATAATTTGTCTATAATTCCATATAAATGGAATTATATAGTATTTTTCTTTACTGGCTTATTTCACTTAGCATAATGTTTTCAAGGTAGCATATGTCAGAATTTCCTTCCTTTTAAAGGCTTCACAGTACTCTATTATATGTATTAACAACATTTTGCTTATTCATTCATCTGTGGACAGACATTTGGGTTGCTTATAGTAAGTTTTAGCAACCATGGATAATGCTGCTGTGAACATGGGTATGCAACTGTATCCTCAAGACCCTTCTTTTTAAATCTTTTTTTTTTTTTCCTACATTGTGAGAACAAATCCTCCTTTTTAATTTTTTTGGATATATATCCAGAAGTAGAATTGCTGGGTCATATGGTAATTCTATTTTTAATTTTTCGAGGAACCACTATTCTGTTTTCCACAGCAACTACACTGTTTTACAGTTCTATAAACATTGCGCAAGTGTTCACATTTCTCCACATCCTTATCAACACTTATTGTTTTTTGCTTCTTTTGGTAGTAGCCATCCTAACGGGTATGAGGTGGTATCTCATTCTAGTTTTGATTTGCATTTCCCTAATAATCAGTGATGTTGAACGTTTTTTATGTGCTTATTGGCTATGTGTATATCTTCATTGGAGAAGAAAATATGTCTGTTCAAATCCTTTGCCCACTTTTGGGCCAGGGGTGGTGGCTCATGTCTATAATCCTGGCACTCTGGGAGGCTGAGGTGGGTGGATCGCTCAAGGTCAGTAGTTTGAAAGCAGGCTGAGCAAGAACAAGACCCCATCTCTACTAAAAATAGAAAGAAATTAATTGGCCAACTAAAAATATATAGAAAAAATTAGCTGGACATGCTGACGCATGTCTGTAGTCCCAGCTACTCAGGAGGCTGAAGCAGGAGGATTGCTTGAGCCCAGGAGTTTGAGGTTGCTGTGAGCTAGGCTGATGCCATGGCACTCTAGCCCGGGCAATAGAGTGAGACTCTGTCTCAAAAAATATATATATAAAATATAAAAAAAGAACTATAACATCTATCAGGGATTTGCCTGATTACATAATGTTCAAAGGGGCTCTCTATCCTGGAGTATGAATAATTCTGGCATTTATATTGGCATGACTGACATCAAATGTGTATCCACAATTATCTCTTGCTCTGATATTTCCTTAAGGTTCTCACATTCAGAATTGGAAATCACCCAGGTGTCTTGAATCCTAGTCCAGCAGTAGAGGTTGTGCAGGTGCGCTTCATATGTGCCCACCCTGCCAGTATGTCAGTAACCCCCGTATACAAGGTGCCAGCTGGTGCCCAGCCATGTCCTCTGCCACAGCACAACAAACAACTGGTAAGTACAGAATGTTTCCAACTAACTTGGCAATTTTGTCTTCCATGCTTTAGAGATAAAGAGTCTGAAATATAGCCTTTATCTTATTAAAGTTAAAGGAACTTTTTTATTTGTTACTCATTCTCTGATAGTGTCTGAGAAGAGGTAATTAAACTAGATTAGAATTGGCTACACTTCGTGACATGACTTTATTTACTGTACTTAGGTACATAGTTTGTAATTATGACAATAGGCAATTGAGATCTCTCTACATAACTTCCAAATAGTTTTGCTAATATCCTTCCCTACCAAATCTTTTATTAGATTGCCAATAAGTAATAAAATTTATCTCTTCTCCAAACCTACTATGACAAATAGTATAAACAATAACGTAGCTACTAGGTAGGCAACAGGGAATAAGGAATGAATTAGTTATCTAACCTACAAACTAGAACATCACACTATATATAAATGCAGTTGACTATGATTCCAAGCATGGGAAAATAGAAGTCATTACTTAACCTGCGCAAAAAAAAAAATTCAATTAATTATTCCCATTTTACAGACGAGAACACTGAGGCTCCTAGAAGTTGAGTCATTTCCCCAAAGTCATACATCTAGAGAAAGTAACACATTCTGTGTGACTCCAAAGCACATATTATTAAGTTTATGCCATACTGTCTTTTTTTTTTTGAAACAGAGTCTCACTCTGTTGCCCGGGCTGTAGAGTGCCGTGGCGTCAGCCTAGCTCACAGCAACCTCAAACTCCAGGCTCAGGCAATCCTTCTGCCTCAGCCTCCTGGAACTACAGGCATGCGCCACCATGCCCGGCTAATTTTTGTTATATATTTTTTTAGTTGTGCAGTTAATTGCTTTCTATTTTTAGGTAGAGATGGGGTGTCACTCTTGCTCAGGTTGGTCTTGAACTCTTGACCTAGAGCCATACTCCCACCTCAGCCTCCCAGAGTGCTAGGATTACAGGTATGAGCCACCACGCCTGGCCTACCATACTACTGCCTTTTATTATAAAGGAACAACAGAATGAGATGTTACAGGTTGGAAACTCATTTTTTTTTTCAGAATCCAATTTCACATTAAATATTATTATTTGAAGTTTATGAATGACTTGCTTTATTAAAAGCACTCAGAATGAAGCAGAATAGTTATCCCTATAATGTCATTATTATTTGATATCACTTTTCAATTGAAATGATTCAAATTTATAGAAAAGTTGCAATAAAAGAACTTTTTCCCCTGAACCATTTGAGAGTGAGTTAGAGACATGATTCTTTATCACGCTACCCACATACATAGCATATATTTCTTTTTTGTAATTGAGATATAGTCCACCCTTTTAAATTACGTAACTCAAAGTTGTATATCCGTCACCACTAACTTCAGATCATTTTCATTTTCCCCAAAGGAAACTCCATACCCGTTAGCAGTCACCCCCCATTTCCTCCACCTCTCAGCCCCTGACAACCACTACGATACTTTCCATCTGTATTGATTTGCCTATTCTGACATTTCATATAAATGGAAACATACAATACATGTCCTTTGCTCCTAGCTTCTCTCATTTAGCGTGTTTCAAGGTTCATTCATGTGGTAGCTGCATTCTTTTGAATCAATACCACATTCTTTTTATGGCTGAATAATATTCTGTTGTATAGACATACTACATTTTGTTTATCCATTTATCAGTTGAAGGATACATGTGTTGTTTCTACTTTTTAGCTATTATGAATAATGCTGCCGTTTATGTACAAGTTTTTGTGTGAACATGTGTTTTAATTTCTTGAATACATACCTAAGAGTGGAATTTCTGAGTCACATGTTAACTCCCTGTTTAGCCTTCTGAAGAACTGTCAGTTATTTCCTAAAGTGACTGCACCATTTTACGTTTCCAGTAGCAATGTATGAGGGTTCCAGTTTCTCCATATCCTTGCCAGCACTTGTTATTGTTTTTCATTTTGCAATAGCCTTCTTAGCTGATGTGAAGTGGTATCTCACTGTGGTTTTGATTTGCATTTTCCAGTGACTATTTATGTTGTATATCTTTTCATGTACTTATTGGCCAATGTCTATTCAGATCCTTTGCCAGTCTTAAATTGTGTTCGAGGTCTTTTAACTGAGTGTAAGAGTTCTTCACTTCATATATGGTAGATACAAGTCTCTTTTCAGATACATGATTTGCAAAAATATTCTCTCATATTGTGAGTTTTCACTTTCCTTTTTTTTTATATATATATATTTAAAAAAATTTTTTTTTGAGACAGAGTCTCACTCTGTTGCCCAGGCTAGAGTGCCATGGTGTCAGCCTAGCTCACAGCAACCTCAAACTCCTGGGCTCAAGCAATCCTTCTGCCTCAGCCTCCCGAGTACCTGGGACTACAGGCCCACCATGCCTGGCTACTTTTTTCTATATATTTTTAGTTGTCCAGCTAATTTCGATTTTTTTAGTAGAGATGGAGTCTCACTCTTGCTCAGGCTGGTTTCGAACTCCTGACCTTGAGCTATCAACCTGCCTCGGCCTCCCAGAGTACTAGGATTACAGGCGTGAGCTACCGGTTTTCACTTTCTTGATGACATGTTTTTGGGGTTTTTTTGAGGCAGAGTCTCGCTTTGTTGCCCTGGCTAGAATGCTGTG
>CAUYMX010091396.1:0-18477 GCA_963573855.1 Lepilemur septentrionalis | reverse complement strand
AAAAAAAAAAAAAAAACCATATCCCAGGCTTGGGCATGACAGATAAGCAAGTTGATGTTCAATCACCCTAAAAATAAAAAAAATCCAATCCTTTTAATTACAGAATAATAATATGGTTTTTTTGTTTTGTTTTGGTTTGGTTTGGTTTTGGTAGAGAGGAATTGGCACCATGATCAAAAAGCCAAAACTTCTTGGGCTCTGTCTGCATTGTCAGGCTGTGCCAGAGGGAGGGACGAGTGGGCCAAATCGTGCCATGCTTTCGTGCTCACCACCATCACTGTCCAGTTTCAGTTGAGGTGAAAGTCAGGGTGTGAATCCCCAGGCCCTTGGAACAATGTGGTAGTTACTTCATCACGCTGGAGTCAGGTAGAAGGGAATGAAGAACTGGCCATTGGCTTTCACCATCTTTCTACTCAAACTATAATTCCTTGAACATGACAGCTCCCCCTTTTGTTTTGTTTTGCTTTTCATTCTTAACCAATCTCTCTAATTCGTGAAATATTGAATACTGTGGATAATGTGAAATAGGCAGGCCCCTTATTTAGAGTCAATTTAATACCAAATGCTTTCGAGTGTCAGGAACTTGTGTCAGATGTTGAGGGGACCGAAGACTAGTTAACAAGAAGTCCATGTCCTGGAGTGGATCAGAGTCCAGGGGAGGAATTCACACACAGGTCAGACTGGAAAACAAGCAATGAAGAGATCAAGGAGGCAGCCCAAGGCAGGAGACTGCTGGGGAGGACTGAGTAGGGCTTTGCTGGATGGGAGGATGTGAGGAGAGCACTCAGGGTGGAAGTACTGGCCTGGGCCAAGACCAGGTGGCATAAGCAGCTCCATGAGTCTGGGGACTGCAAGTTGCCTGGTATAGCTGAAGCAGAGGGGAGTGACAAGAAGACCTCTGCAAGGGAGGCTGGGGCAAGTTTGCGGAGGGCCTGAAATGTCACGCTTTACAGTCTTGACCTGGTTCTGTAGGCAGTGGAAAGCCACTTGAGGTTTTGGAGTAGGGGTGGTGGGTGATATGCTCCTGAGAAAATGAAATCTGGAGGCAACTTGGGAATGGCTGGAAGCAAGTTGTTCTCTGCCATTCACCCTACTTTCCTAGTTGCCAATCTGCAGAAGTGGTCCCTACGCAACTGAAACAACTTGGACCTTACCAGGAATGAAATATTCTCTGCTTTCTCCTTCATAAATGAAAATGATACTTCCAACAGTGACTTCTACTTAAATGCATAGGATGGCTGACTTTCGATATCTTCACATATAAAGTCAGTCTGTTCTTTGAAGGCTTTTATATTTGAAATCTTTATGTCTAAGAACCTAATTCATCTTCCCTTGTGTGAGTCCCAAAAGTTTTTACCTTTAATCCTCTCCCTTCTCTTAACCCAATTTGCCAAAAGGTAGGACCCAGATTCATGAAGGAAACCCCCTTCTCTACCACTAAGAATAAACATTTGAAGACAGCTAAGCCTTCTAGCACAATTGTATTTATTCAGTGTCTATTATATGCACAGCCTTTTCCTGAATCCTCTTTTTAAAAAATGAACCCAAACATATATAACCTAAAATCACATGATTGAAGAGTAACAATTGTGATCTGTGAACCAGTTGGATGGTGAGCTGGTTTTTAGCACGACATTCCTGGTGCAATAAAGCTAAGTTTTGTAAATTAAAAATCCTTTAAAATTAGATTCAGTCTTTACAGGGCTGGAGGGACCAACTTATAGAACTTTAACTATGAGTTTTCATGGCTTTTGTTTTACTTTGCTAGTTCTACCCAGTAGAAAATAACAGTATGAAAAATGGGACACCATGCTGCATTTCAAATAGCCTTCCACTAATTAGAAAATTACCCTGTATTGTCATAAGGGCTGCCAGCATTGTTTTAACATGGGTCTGCTAATATTTCATTCCGAAAGCCATAATTTAAAAATCTTGTATCTTGGCTGCTAAAATCACTACAGGCTGAATCTGGTCAAACAGGAGGAGACTTTGTTTTCCAGTCGTGGATGTGGAGCATAATGGTGTCATTTTTAAATGCCTAAATGCCTAGAATGTGTCTGGGGGCGTGGGGGGAATGAAACAATTCTCTTTAAATGCTTTCCTCTCTGCACACCTTAGCTGTGATATCATATCAGAACCTAGTTTTCTTGAGAATGAAGACTACTTTGACATTTTTCATAAGAAAAATCTCAAGTAAATCACAAATTTCACTGGGTTAGCTGAAATATATATTTATGTGAGATTTAAACAAAGTAGTTTCTATTGTAATGTTTGCAATTGGTATCTGTTGGTCTATCAAATTATTTGTTTTGGTTTAAAAAAATCTCTCAATAAGGATGAGCAAAAAGTGTAGATCCCAGTTATATAAACACATACTCACCTGTGTATTAGCAAATTTTACAAAATATGTAGAAATATACAGTGTGTCTAATTTAATATCAAAATTGGACACTTATGGTCTGACTTCAGAAAAATGCTAAGAAAAATCAGACTTAAATCATTCTATTTGTAATTATTCCATTATGACTTGATATTATTTTTATATGTTTCCCTACTTTAAATATCAGATATTAAAAGCTTTATTTCATTTTGTAGATCATATACACCACAGTGTCAAGGCCAAATGCAAAAGAGTTATAGCACAAAAAAACTTTCAGTCTGACTCTGAAGCATCAGGCTTCAATTTATCTGTTTAGGGTATTATTTTAATGTAGATTGGTATATGAATATGATATTATTCAAGGCAAGTGATATTTATAAATAGATATATCCTTGGTGAAGATTTAACTCAGAAAATCTTGGTCTCTTCCTTCCTTCCTTCCTTCCTTCCTTCCTTCTTTTCTTCCTTCCTTCCTTCTCTTCTTTCTTTCTTTGTTTCTTTCTTTCTTTTTGCCAGTTTTACTTTCAAAACTGTTTTGTCTTTTAAGCAACTTCTAGTTAAACTAAAAAATGATTCTACCCTTGAGTTATTCTTATTTAAATTACAGACCCATAAGCATTGCTTTTCATCCTTGGCAAAAATTAAAAAGTATCAACTTAAAGTGTAAAATCATCTGTATCTAAGAAACAAGTTTAATAGTTTACAGTATGTGGCAATTTGAGCGTGATGACTACTTCCAAGCTCTGTGAGCATTCATTAGCTTAGTTTCCTCCCGTTAGCTTGCAATAAAAATAATAATATTTGCCATTTAGTAGGGGCTATTCACCCTCAAAGTGCTTTACAGACATCAAGTGGTTTATTTATTAATAATCTATGTTTCTGCTTAATAAACTAGATTTCTATTTACAATCAAAGGGAAAATTAGAAAATGTTCTGCTTGCAAAAGTAAAAGGAGTTGCTAACAGATTATCAAATTACATATTTATTTTGTCCTGCCCATTATGTTTAAGTCACTTTCTGTTAGCCAATAAAAATTTCAAGGTCCCAACCCCCTACTGCTAAATTTGACTGGCTTAAAAAAAATATTCAAGGTCCTGGGCAACGAAATATAGCAGTCTGTTTCATGTCTGTTTATTTTTCTGATTGGGGAGGAAGTAGGTTATTTTCGAAGTTTTTACCCCCAAATCTATTCATGCAAAAGGCAACTTGGTTTCAAATACTACAGATTAGACATCCAAGAGATTTCTTTTTATTTGTGTTTATAAGAACATAGAAGCTCCATGCTGGAAGTGGGGTAGCCTCTGCAACCCCTGGGTTCTGTTCCAACCTGAGTAAGAATTACAAGCAAATATTTTAGACTCAAAGCCTTTAGGACATTTTAATTTTACTTCTTGGGATCTGGCTTCAGGGCAGCAGGTCGGGGCTAGCCTAGCCCCAAGACAGGTGATCTCCACAGAGGAAATCTAAAACACTGGCCAGGGGTAGCAGATGTGGGGCGAGGGGACTTACATGACACCCATGGACTCAGAAATAATGCCACCTCTAATACATCCCCGCAATGCTTTTCAAATTGACCTTCTCATCTCAAGATATGCTATTCCCTGGAAACTAATGTTTAGTTGGAACTATTTATGATTCTATCTTGACTTTACCATCCAGAGTTCTCATGAGAAGCACCTGTAATGTTGCAGATTTCTGGAGATTCCTTTGAGGCAGCACAGAATAAAAGGAAGGTAGAAACTGGTTTACACAGAAGTTTGAAATGACTCACTGTCCTGAAACTTAAATACATAAATATATGAAACATCAAAAAGCTCCGACGCATTAGGAAACACTTGTACTTGCACTGTGCTATCGTTTTAGACTTAGAGATAATTATGATAATAAGAATATTACCTTATGTGTAATTATAATTTTACAGTATTTTTATAATTTTTACAGTATTTCCATATATATTCTGTTTTTCAATTAAGCACACTTTCATCTCTTTTTGCATTGATTTTGGCTTGTTTGCTTTAATATTTTTTGTTGTGTTTCTTCTGATAAGAATGGGATAGTGTAAACATTACCCTAGCACGTTTGCACAATACTGCCTTGTTATAATTAAGTGTATTTTTCAAAGGTCTCTAAACGAGTCATAAAAATTTGCGCAGAGCTACGCTTGGAGTGTTAGGGTATGATCCTGCAAGCAAATTCTCTCAAACACCATAATAACCTGATTTTTGGTCACTTAAAAATATGCGCACACGAAGCATAAACTCTCCGTGAGGGTTTCTGCTTTACGAAATGATTTGGTGTGCCTCCCACTCTTATTTATGCAAAGAATGGATGTGTTTAAAGTTAATTTTGGTCTTTTTAATGGTTGAACAGAAGCCCTAGAGGCAGAAATAGGCCTTGTGATTCACCTTCAATTTAAAAGCGCTAATTTCTGCCTTCTGGGTGCCTTTATAACAACGTGTCCCCATCTTTGGCATCAAAAAGCAACTTTCGAGAGAAAGGGGAGGAGAGGATAGAGGGAGCCAGCCCCCTCTTCCAGCTTCTTTCTGACTCTGTAAGAAGCAGAGAGAAACGACTTGCAACATGTCCAGAGGCGGGCCAGAAGTGGAGGTGCACCACATCCAACAGTCCCTTCTGCTGAACCCCCACTGAGGTCTGTCTCCTCACACCGAGGGCCTTCACTCACCCATACCAGCCCCACAGAAACAGAAGTAGGTGAGAGGACCCATCTCTCTCTCTCTATAAAAAGCCATTTGCTGTCTCCTTCCTCATCTCTTTCCAAAAGGCAGCATTCACATAAAATAGAATTGCAAAGTTAGGTAGGAGGGAGAACAAAATTGCAATTCAATTGCTTTTTTACATTTTGTAAAATAATGGCAATAAATTAAATAATCAAAATATTTAGCTGTATAAACTGGCTTCTGCCACTTGTGCAGTTACTTCTTTTCATGAGGAAGGTTGCTTTACATACCAATAGGTGTTTTTAAAATTATCTCAATGTCTATTTAAACATGTTGCACCAGGAAGGTCTTCTGGTTTTTTCAGCTGAAATTAATATTTGCTAATAAAAGAGCTGTCAGGACTTTGAAGTAAACATTCATTTATGTACCCAAAAGAACAGAACGTTTCCAGTTTTCATTTGTGTGATGTCCCTCTGCCCCAGTTGGTCACTTATCCACCCAGCATGGCTGCAGCCCTGGCCACAGCCAGACACCAAACTCAAGACGATGAAGAGCCACCTCCTTGAACAAGGAACATAGAATATTGAATTGATTCATTTCACCAGCCCTATATGCTCCTGGCAAAAACAAAGACAGTGTGTGGGCTGGATTTTGCATTTACTCATAAAGTTTAAGGTGTTGGCTATAAGAGCAACTGTCAAAAGGTGATTGCAGCACAACCCATGAGAATAAAGGGGGGAGACTCCGGAGGAAAAACTCAATCTCACACCTACTAAATTTTCATATCTATTTCAAGTATAAATGGATTCTAAAATTTTGTGGCTTAAAAAAAAAGTTCAGTGAACGCAGCAGAAACTGTGATGCTGAGACATTTCATTGTGGAGATCTGGAAGCAGATCGGATTTTGGAGCTGACCAGGGCATATTTATGATCACAGTCAACATCAAACATCGCAGACGGATTATCAGCCAGGAGCAGCACCCCTGAAGGTCCCTCCCTTCTGCCACATGGACATCTTTGCCTAGACCTCAAGTTCTCTTCCCAGGCTTTCTCTTCTACCTTTGCCTTCCTACCTCAGGAAAGCCCACATAATAATTGAAAAAACCGAGATTTTATAATACTTTTCAAGGATTACCAAGTCAATTACTGAGAGGGAGAAAAATAAAAAGAAAATAGTTGAGCATCGCATGCTAGGGCACATTCAATTCAAACAGCTCCCAGGGAGTTAAAATTCTCTCTATATGGTGAACAGTGTGTGCTTACAAGTCACTGGCAAGCCCACAGCAGTTTAAGGTAATATTTTGGTCAGCAGGTGTAGACCCCAAATGAACAGTGGTTTAAGACCTGGATTGCAAGAGGCAGGCATGTGCTGAAATTAGAAAGCATTCTCGGGCTATTATCTAACATTCTACATATGTGAGATACAGAATGAAAGAATGAGAATTATCTTAAAATCCCTGCTAAAGCAGGGCCTGCTTTCTCAAGGCAATCTCAAGCTTTAGTAGTTCAGACAGATTCTCTAGCTGACAATTAATATTAATGGGTAGATTTCACAATGTGGCATTATCACACGGGAGATGGGTGGGCACACCATCTGGGTTTTGGCAGGTATTAGATGTAATCAAAGGGATTACTTGGCTCAGGGAGAAATAGAAAACCTTGGGTTTGTTTAGTCTCTTTCCTCTTTTGTTTGGACGCAGCTCTAGGTGTGCTTAACTATTTTCCCCTGTTCCTTATCTGTGGTCAGGAACATCTCCAGGGGAAAAAAAACAAAAACAAAAAGGGACCGGCATCCTGCAAAGATAGCTTGGACATGGAATCATGGCCCATGTTCTCTTCTCACTTAAAGTTCCCCAAATATTTATCAAATGCCTGCTATGGGCAAGGAGTCCTACCAGGACACCTCAGTCGGCTTTGGCGAAAACAAGATGTCAGCGTTCACAGGTCTATTTCTGGATATTTTAGAATCAGTAAAAGAGTATGCTGAACCCGCAAGGATAATTCAAGACCTCTTGGTCTATCTTTGCCCCTTTCCCACCACCAATTACTTCTACCACCACCGTCACCACACACACACACACACACACACCCCTTGTTTAGAAGATCAAAAGGGAGCATCCACCCCAGATTTTAGAATTGGATTGTTTATTGGAAACATTCAATGCAGTAGATCAGGGAACCTAAAGAAGGTTTATTTGGAAGTTGTTGATTGGTTTACACCCTTGGAGGAGACAGGTGATTAGGCAGGCAGTTTTGAGGTACCAGAACCCTGTTGATTGCTGCTACAGATAACTTGTAAGTTTTATACTCAACTTTTGCTCTGCTGATGAGTGAGAAGTTGGCTTGCTATCCAAGACGTCTGAATCCATGAAAAACCAACTTCTAAACCCCTAGTTTCCCTACCCAGGACTGTCTTGCATCCCACAGATACACACCCCCAACACACAACGATACTGTTTCTGTTTCTGTTTATCACGCCCAGGGAAAACAGCAGCAACATTACCCCAGCCTGAACTGTCAAGCTGATGCAGGTACGGGTGCTCCCCTGTTCCTCCTCATGAGCACACAGGAAGATCCCAAGCTCTGTCAAGGTGGTCTCTGGGTCTGCTTATCTTGTCCCAAGAACCCAGCATGTGGGATGTGTTCATGGCCACTTAATAGATGATGGTGACTGTGCCCCCAAATTTCCTAGACAGATCTAGGATGGGACAGTCTCATTTGCAAGAATAGCAAGACGTTATAAGGACCTGTTTCCTGTTCACCTTTGTTCCCATGCCACCTTACCCCATTGCAGGGCACCCTCTACTCATCTCCCCAAACAGCCAAAATAAACTCAGCTAAGACTGCTTTTTCTCTCCACGCCTCCCACCTCCCTGCCACGTCCAGGCATCTTTTCAGGTGCAACAGGCACATGCTCTACACTTTATGTGACTCTTTATAACATTTTACTGTTGACAACATCACTACATATTCAACTGCCCAGATCAACTTGAGCCCTTAAAGCTTCAGGGTCGGATACACCAGCCACTAGTCACATGTGGCTACTTAAATTCAAGTTTATTAAAATTAAGTACAATTAAAAATTCTTTTCTTCAGCCACATTTCAAGTGCTCAATAGTCACATGTGGTCAGTAGCTACCATACCGGACAGCGAGGATACAGAACATTTTCCATCACCACAAAGTTCCACTGGACTGTGGGACTAGACGGTGTGAGTACAGGAGAGAAGAGTATTCCTGGACCCCTGCAGAGACGCGCTTGGCAGAGACAGGCCCAGATGCTCACTAGCTTCCGGTCCACCTCAATGTCAGTGTCACCTCTGCACACGGGACACCCAGGCCCTATACATAGCCTTTCAACGGGTGAGTCAGGGCAGTGGCGAAAAACCTCCGCAGTGCAGAATTCTGGGGCAAAGTCTTTGGTAAGGAGTGGAAGGAAGGAAAGCTTCCTGGGCAGGCGGTCCCACCCGGGCGCTTCCAGCCTCTTGTTCCTAACCCAGGCTTACCCGGCCGGGCTTTGGGGTCTGAGAGCCGGGACGGGAGACGGAGGGGATGCCCGGCTGGCGCCGCCTGCGCCCCGCGTCCTCTCGCCTTGTCCTTTAGCACAAGGGCGGGCAGCGCAGGACAAAGGCTCGGGCGGCAGCTGCCCAGTTAGGCGCGCAGGGGAGGCCGCGGCCACCCGGGGCGCTAGACGCCTCCGCCGCCCGGCGGGGGAGGCCCGGCGCCCGCCTTTGTCTGCGCCGCCGCCGCGCGCCGGGTCCGCAGGAAGCGGGCGCCATCGTGCGGCCAGAGTGCGACAACGCGCCGCCGGAGGCGCAGCGCCACGGAGCGCCAAGCTGGGCTCCAATCTTCGCGGGGACATCGTGTCGTCGCCGCGGCTGCTTTCACTGCTGCGGGGTGTTCTATTATGTATACTGTGTGTTATGTAAACATATAACCGAAGTGGACATACTTGCCTATGTATAATGCATAAAAATATGTATAAAAATACCCATATAGCCACGATCAAAAATATTTAATGTATTTGCTTGCATGTGCGTGGATTATCTCTGGAATGTCACAAAAGAAAGTGGCTACAGTACTTGCCTTGGCGACCTAAGGGAACAGTGCAGCTAGGATACAGGGGTAGGAGGGTGGCTCCGATTCTTTTGACTTTTGTATCATGTACACATATTACCTGCTCAAAACCAAAGCATTTAATAATTCAGAGATATATTTAATAAAAATCTGCCCGTGGTATGTACCATTCACAAATGTTGCTAAAGCCAAAAATGAGTAAATAAACATGCCATGTCCCTGCCCTGTGGGGACCCTGAGTATATGGACAACCCGACAAGTCACAAAAAGGGAATTAAACTATATTTTGAATGATGCTTGGTCAAGTAGAGGTTTTTCTAGCTTGAATGACCCTGCTCAGCCCGGTGAGGCTCTTGCATTCTTGGTGAGAATGGAAAATGTGTTTGTTGTCTTCACTGTGTTTACCAAGCTCCTCTCACCATGGAGTAAACTCCTTACCGTTTTTGCCTCAGAAAATGTTCACACAGGGAAGCAGAAAAGGAACATTTACCCTCTGGCTTATTTTAGAAGCTACGAGTAGAGCTGAAGCTCTCAGAAGTGACACTCCATCTCCTTCTAACCCAGTCTTCTCTCCTAAACATCCAACCCTGTCTTCTGACATTCCAACATGTTCAACCTAGAGCCATTTAAGAAGTTAGAATTGGGTTACATTTAAGCTACTTCCAATCTCCAGAGTCTTGATTCTGTGACGTATCTGCAGAATTAGGCCTTGTAAGGTAGGTTGTACGTGGCCCCCATGAGCATTAAATGTGGTCAAGGAGCCAAGGCCAATGTACTGGACCAGTAGAGCACCTCCAGGCAAGGACCACATCACCATCCTCTTGGTGACCCTCAGTGCCCGGCAGAGTGCCTGATGCTGTATTGGACTGAATTGTAAATCTGTGATTTATTTACCCTGGAAGTGTTCTGCAGAGTCATGGGAGATGATGAGGCAGGATGATCAGCACTCCTGCAGTTGGTCTGGAAAGAGTGTGGGCAGCAGGGTTGGCCATAGGGGCTGAAAGAGTCTCTCCTGACCATAAAGACGACTTCATCTGCATACTAAGTGGAAACAGCTAGAGTCTGACAGCAGGAAGGTGTCTCCTCTGACACCCAGGAGGAGAGAATTCAACTGGGCAGGGAAGACATGGCCTTGAACTGAGAAGGGAATGTGTGTGTGCCTGGGTCTTGTGCAGAGAGCATTCAGGAACCCTAGTTCACCCACCTGCTTGAAGTAGAGGGTCTGGCTTGGTTAGCAGGTGAGCGAGATCTTCTTGAGTCACACTCTATTTTTTTTTTCTTTTTGCCATTCCCCAGACTCAAGTTCCAAAAATGCAAGACCTAACTAACCCCAATCCCTATCCTGGATCTCTGACGAATCTCTGAAGCTTGGGTAGGAGGGGCTTGGCAAGGCAGCAAGAAAAATGACCAGCATTTCCTTGGCAGTAAGGGTAGGCAGTACAGGTGTATCCAAGAATTGCATGAGGCATGAGGTTTTCCTGTGTTCTCTTTAGAACTCAGGGTCTATGCCTCCTTCCATGTTCTCTGCCCCTGCCATGAGTTCTTTCTTGGACCTGCCTTGATCGACCAGGGTCCTGCTTCTTATGGGACAGACAAAAGGAATTAGTAACAGTAAGGAGCCCACTTCCTGGGGAAATCTACTCAACCAACTGGAATGTACTTATGAACTAAGCCACCCACTTGGGAAAGGAGAGGAAGTCAACTTGCAGCGAATTCCCACACAGTGTCCATTTACTGAGTCTTGCTCTATGTCCTGCACTGTGATGAGCACTTTCCAGCAGGGTATCACCTTCCATTTGGTTTTACTGGAATGTCTGTGACAATAACGAGGGTGGCAATGAACCCCACTCTCTCCGTAACTCCAGAGAAGACAGCACGTCCACAGCACAATCAGTGTTTGGGTGGACAGTGTCCTTGGCAATCACTATGGGTCAGATCTTCGGCCTTGGTAAGTGATTAGACGCTTCTTGCCTCAATTGAGGCGTATTGGCCATGTCAGGAGCCAGAGATATCCTCCAGTTCCTTAACCACCCCCACATCACCTGCCCTTCTGTCCCCTCAAAAAAGAAGATTGCTGTCATTGGCTCCTTGAGGAAGACTTTGGCCTCTGCATGTGTCTTCCCAGTGGGGAAGCCCTTTGTCCTCTCGGTGGGGGATCCATGAAGCTTCTAAGTCTTGCAGTGGGCTCCCCCCGGGGCTCCTGGCTCGTGGGAGGCAGAGGTTGGTGAGAATTAATTGTGAAGTGCATTGAGAGGCACAAATGAAAACCAGTCCCGCGGCGGAGAGATTATTACTGTTGGCAATTTGGGTTTTCTGAAATAGCTCTTAGGATATGACTGTGGCAGCCGAAACCCCAGAGGTGAGCTCAAGGCTGATAGATTTTCAGACTGGCCCCATTTTGCTCCAGCCTTCAGCCCCCCGCCTCCCTCCAGGGCGGGGGTGAGCAAGGCAGAGTGGGTCCCAGGCTGGAGAGCACTGTCCCCTCCGAAGGCTGCCGATGGGAGGGCAGCCAAAGGCTGACCCCATGTTCTTGAGAGAGGGTCCCCAGACTTTCAGGCATAATTTCCTTCTCACTTCACTGTTCCCTTCCCTGTCTGAAATGGCAGGTGACCTAAGAGGGAGCGGTGTGCAAATTGATTTGGAGGCGATCAATGGCTCGGGGCGCGGCCCCGGCTCACTGCCGTGTCACTGATCTTCTCCGAATCGATTCACACACCATTCCTCCTCAGCACACCTGCCACGTCAGATGGAGAGGGACGCCTGAAGTGAGAGAAAATTACGTGTTCGTTAGGCCGCCGCTGCCTCCACCGCCGCCGCCCCTTCTCCTCCCCACTCCCCGCCGCGTCTCAGCCGGCCAGCGCCTGTCTGCGGAACCCGGGAGCCCTTCCACGCACGTGGACAAAGAACCCAGGAGGCGATGGAGCTGCGAGGAGCTTTGCACGGGCACCACCACATTGAGAGCCTCTAACCCAGGCGGCTAACAAGTTTGCCCTCTCCATAACACATGGCTTCTAAGGCATTTATTTGCCTGGAGCTTTTTATTGTTTATCTCTTTAAAGACCCTTGGGCAGCAACTTATAAACAGCCAACTTACTTGGTGGCTGAGAGTCCCTCAGTATTTGAGTTCAGTTCATTTGAATTAATCCACCCATCCACCCATGTACCCACCCTGTCATTCAACAAGAATTCAGCTCTGTGTCCAGCACTGGCCAGAGATCAGGCCTCTCCTCAACACTGGGAATTAGGACCAAGACAATCTACTTTGGAGAAGATGATATATGCTCGTGGGGACTCCTAGGAATAGCTCAAACCAACATAAATAAAGCGAGCCATTAAAATCACAGAAAGAGTACTTTAGCTATGTAGGACAGAACTTACTACAGTTCTATCAGTCCATGAACAGTTTGTTACTAGTCCGCTAGTAGCTAAGAAGCTGGCTCCAGAATGTAAACAGACCATGTCCCCAAGCACAATTTTTTCACAGTAAGACTTGCTCAATGAAGGAAGCAACATATTTTACATTCTGGTGCAGTTTCTGGACTGGCACTTTGAGTAAGGAACAACTTATGCATTGGTCACAGTAGGCACAGTGTCTGAGGCCCATGATACTTCTAGGGATTGTGGTAGGATAAATAATCCCCACTCCCCACTAAGGATGTCTACATTCTAATTCCCAGGAACTGTGGGCATCATGTGGTGAAAGGGACTTTACAGATGTGATTAAAATTAGGGATCTTGAGTTGGGGAAATGACCTTGGATTATATGATTGGGCCCAAAATAATCACAAGGGCCCTTACAAGAGAGAGGCAAGAGGGAGCAGAGAAGGAAATGTGATGACAGAAACAGAGTTCAGAGGGTCAGAGAGAAATTGGAAGATGTTAATCTGCTGACTTTGAAGATGGAAGAAGGGGCCACTGGCAAGGGAATGTGAGAATCCTCTAGAAGATCAAAAAGGCAGGAGCATTCTCTCTTTGGGCCTCCAGGAGCTTGACCCGCCAACATGTTGACTCCAGCACAGTGAGACTGATTTTGGACTTCTGATCTCCAGAACTGTAAGACCATAAATTTATGTTCTTTGAAGCTGTGAAGTTTGTAGTCATTTGCTACAGCAGTAATAGGAAACTAACCCAGGGGCCCACGAAAATGTTTTCCTTTCTTTTCAGAAGAAAAAAAATGAATTTTTAGGTCAAAGAAAATGTTCTAACATGTAATCCTAACATATTCCTCTTTATACCAATGCAGCTTTAAAATAGAATTTTTAATATTTTTATGGAGGAAGAAGTCCACAGGGGCAAAAGTTCCAAGGGTCCACAGAAGTCACAATACAACTGTGCCTTGAGCAGCAATGATCATGAAGAATCCCCTCCGTTAGCAATTCTAGCAGGACGAGAAGCACAGATCTGATGTGGAACTGAACAATCCGTTTGACTAACAATCTTTGAGACAGCCATTCTGTCAATCCTTCAAAAACCAGTATTTTAAAACAGAAATTTAAGTGTGCTGAATTCTTTTGCCAAAATACATCCAAGTGGCTTACGTATAGTAAGGGAGGCCAGGTCTACCTGCTTCTGTCTCACACAACCTTCAGTTACATAGGAATGGCTTCCCTAAAATTTAGTGGTATTTCTCCATTTGTAAGTGAGGACTCCTTTTGTTTGAAAATCTCCCTGGAAGATCTCTGGATGGCTTGGAAGCTAAATAAACTAAAAGTTTTTTCAAAAATCTTTTAATCCTGCTTTTGCCCGCTCTTCAGCCACTGCAATCAAGAATCTCCCAACAGCAGAGAAGCAAAGTGACTCCTCTCAGCAAACTCCTTGACTTAATGTCCAGGTGCAACCTGTCCCTTTGCCAAGGGCAAATAAGAGAGAATGCTTCCAGTAAGCCGTGGCATCTCCTCTCATTTGTAAAGGAGAGTGTCAGCCTGAAAACAGTGGCCAACCGTTGTAGCCTAAAAAGCAAGAATTTCAGGCCAACTGCAGCCAAGTGGATTATTCTTAGATATGCAGAGGAGGTTGAGAGGTCTCTGCAGGTTGTTGGGAAATGGTTAGGGACTTGTGACTTTTAAGTGACTCTTGAAAATGTTTGGAGATGAACAAGCCCCTGCAGCTCCTGTTCAGCCCAGACACTCCAATTCCATCTGACTTTCATGGCCCTTCTCAAATTTCAACTACTTTCTGAGGTCTTCCTCAGCAACTCAGGGATCAATTCAGGTTGGTCTTTCCTACTCCTGATCACCCATGATCCCTTTAAGAGTACTGGATTTATACTTGGGTGACATCCTAGGGGGCACTTAGATGTTACCTTTGCAGAGCCCTATTGCCGCCTACTTGGGTTTTCAGAAGTATTTTAGGTGGTTGACCACTTCCTCCTCCTTTTGTTTCTAGACTTCTGTGGCACCACATTTGCCTAGTTCTTCTCACAGCTTGCCGGCCTTTTTTCATTCCTCTTTGTTCATTTCTTCTTCCCTAACAAACCCTTAAATGTTGAAGTATCTCAGAGCTCTGTCTTTTGTTCTTTTCATTCTCTGTCCACATTCTCTCCCTAAATGATCTTATATAGTTCTCTGATTTTATGAACCATGGTTTTATGATAACCACCAAATGCTGCCCCCAGCCTGAATCTCTTCCTCGAGTTCTAGACTCACAGTTCCAATCACTCACTCAACAGCTCCGTGTGGATGTTGTAGTGGATTTGTAATGTGTCAACTTAGCTAGAAAAAGCTACATTTTCCAGATTTCCCTTTCTTACACAGATGCTTGACTTACAATGGGGTTACATCTTGATAAACCTATTATAAGTTGAAAATATCATAAGCTGAAAATGCATTTATTACACCTAACCTACTAAGCACCATAGCTTAGCCTAGCCTACTTTAAACATGCTCAGAACACTTAAATTAGCCTACAATTGGCAAAATCATCTAACACAAAGCCATTTTATAATAAAGTGTTGAATATCTCATGTAATTTATTGAATACTGTACTGAAAGGGAAAAACAGAATAGTTGTACGGGCACTCTAAATACAGTCTCTGCTGAATACATATTGCTTTCACACCATCATAAAGTTGAAAAATTGTAAGTGAAACCATCATAAGTCAGGGTCCTTCTGTATATTTTCAGTTAGAATGAGCAACAAAGGAGATTTTGGAGGGTGGGAGGAAAGCAGCAAGCATTTTGTAATTCACAGGTATTATTGCTCATCTGCTGACTCACTTTACTGGTGTGAAGCAGCAGTTGAGCCTGCAGCTGCACCACCTTCCCCTGGATCTTCCTTCAGTTCCTCCGAATCCTGAGTCAGGTGTGTGTGTTTAGCTCCAGGACAAAGGACCCCAGCTTCTGCAAGAGATAGGTAGGTGGATGATAGATAGATCTATGTATATGTATATGTATATTCTGGTGGTTCTACTTCTCTGGTTGAATGCTGAGTGATGTAGATGTCTAAAGGCATCATGTGACCCAAACAGAATTGGTTCGTGACCCCTCCCTAATCTGTTCCCACAGTTATCACTATCTCAGTAAATGGCAGAAGGGAAACCACAATCTAATCCCTCAATTGTTCCTGTTGGCTCTATCTCCAAACTACATTGCCAGTGTAACTGCCTCTTACCACTTCTACTGCTAAAATCCTGGTTCCAGGCACCACCATCTCTTACCTGGATGACTGCAACAGTTTCTCAAGTACACTCCCAGCTTCCTTTCTTGCTCTGTTTACATCAGCCCATCCTTCACACATAACCAGAGAATCTTTCTAGAGTTCAAATCAGAACCCTTCCTTCTCCTCCTAAAAACCTTCAATACCTTCCCATTGCAATCAAAATACAAATCCAAAATTCTATAAAGTCTTATATATTTGACTCCTGGTACTCCCTAGACCTCATTTCCCCTCACTTTACCATATGTTCTCCATTTTTAGGTACACAGCACTCTCAGACATGCCTGTTCACACCCTAGAGCCTTAGCACCAGCTGCTTCTCCTGCTTGGAATGCTCTTTCCCCAGAACTTCACATGGCTCCCTTCTCACTGTTCAGGCCTCAATTCAAATGTCACCTCCACAGAAAATGCCTCTTCATCCTCACTCACTCAGTTATCCTCCACCACATTGCTCTAGCTTGTCTTTTTCATAGGACCTCTTTGAACACAAAATTATCTTACTGAGGTATTACTGTTTTATATTTCTGGAGTGTCACCCCTCTCTGGAATGTAAGATCTTTGAAGGCTGGTACTCTGCCTGGTTCATTGCTGCACTCTAGGAGCCAGAAAGGAGCATAATAAATACCTTTGAGTTACTATTTCGCAGGTTGTTCTCTAACTGGTTGGATCTTTTTACCTCTTCAATGATAGTTTACACACCTTGGGAATCAAAACCATCTTCAGAAAAAGGGAACATCACAACTGAGACCACAAAAAGACAAAGAATCCTTAGAGACTATTATGAACACCTATATGCCAACAAATTGGAAAACCTAGAAGAAATGGATAAGTTTTTGGACACACACAACCTCCCAAGATTGAACCTTAAAAAAATAGAAAACATCAACAAGCTAATAATGAGTAATGAGTAATGAGATAGAAGCCATAATAAAAATTCTCCCATCAGAGAAAAGTTCAGGACCTGATGGCTTCACGGCTTCAAACTAATGCCAATTCTACTCAAACTCTTCAAATAAATTGAAAATACTTCCAAACTCATTCTGTGAGGCCAGCATTACCCTAATAATGCCAAAACCAGGGCACAAGAAAAAAAGAAAACTATAGGCCAATATCACTGATGAATATAAATGCAAAAATCCTCAACAAAATATTACCAAACCAAATTTGACAGCATATTAAAAAAGATCATTCACTACGATCAAGTAGGATTCATCGCAGGAAAGCAAGCATAGTTTGGCATATACAAATCAATAAACGTAATACATCACATTAACAGAACCAAGAACAAAAACCATATGAGCATTCCAATTGATGCTGAAAAGGCATTCAATAAAATTCAACATCCCTTCATGATAAAAACTCTCAACAAATTGGGTATAGAAGGAGCATACCTCAAAATAATAAAGGCTACATATGACAAAACCACAGCTAACGTTGTACTGAATGGGGAAAAATTGAAAGCCTTCCCTCTAATATCTGGAATAAAACAAGGATTTACCACTTTTATCCAACATAATGCTAGAAGTCTTTGCCCGAATAATTAGACAAGAAAAAAATATAAAGGGCATTGAAAAGGAAAAAGTCAAATTAGCCTTACTCACAGATGACATGATCTTGTACTTAGAAAAACTAAAGAATCCACCAAAAAAACTGATCAATTAAAACTGCTACACAAATTCAGGAAAGGTGCAGACTACAAAATCAATGTACAAAAATCAGTAGCATTTATATACGCCAACAATGAACAATCTGGAAAACAAATCAAGAATGCAGTCTCATCACAGTAGCTACAAAAATAATATAAAATGCAATACCCAAGAATCAATTTAACCAAAGTGAAAGATCTATTCAAGGAAAACTACAAAACAATGATGAAAAAAATTGAAGAGGACACAAAAAATGGAATAATATCCCATATTCATGGATCAGAAGAATTAAAATTATTAAAATTTCCATACTACCCAAAGTGATCTACAGATTCAATGCAATCACTATCAAAATATCAATGACATTCTTCACAGAAATAGGAAAAAAAATCCTAAAATTTATGTGGAACCACAAAAGACCCCAAATAGCCAAAGCAATCCTGAACAAAAAGAACAAACCTGGAAGCATCATACTATCTGACTTCAAAATATACTACAAAGCTATACAAACCAAATTAGCATAGTACTGGCTAAAAAATCCAGACACATAGAACAATAGAACAGAATAGAGAACCCAAATATAAATCAATGTATTTACAGCCAACTGATTTTTGACAAAGGCTCTAATAATATACACTGGAGAAAGGACAGTCTTTTCAATAAATAGTGCTGAAAAATCAAATAACCATATGCAGAAACCCTTATCTTTCACCATGTACAAAAAATCAAATCAAAATGAATTAAAGACTTAAATCTAAGACCTGAAACTATGAAAATACTAGAAGAAAACATTGGGAAAATGCTCTAGAACACTGGTCTGGGCAAAACCCTTTGTGTAAGACCTAAAAAGCACAAGCAACCTAAGCAAAAATAGATAAATGGGATCACATCAAGCTAAAAAGCCTCTGCACAGCAAAGGAAACAATCAACAAAGTGAACAGATAACCCACAGAATGGGAGAAAATATTTGCAAACTATCCATCTGACAAGAGATTAATAACCACAGTGAATAAGGAATTCAAACAACTCAATAGAAAAAAAAA